>OMKY01086902.1:6994-25596 GCA_900302395.1 Bregmaceros cantori | reverse complement strand
TATAAATGCTGTACATATGTATATCACAGGTACTATACAGTGTGTGCATTGTTATGTATGTAGGTAGAGAGAGAAGTAGACTTACAGGGAGCGGGGGTGTATGTCTGAGTGACAGCGCGAGGAGGGAGGGAGAGAGAGAGAGAGAGAGAGAGAGAGAGAAATGTTTTTAATCGGTTTTGTGGATTTCATAATGTTCCGTTTCTTTTCCGGAACAGTTGAAGAAATCTTTTTTTCTTTCGTTTCCGCTCCCCATAAAATTCTGTAAAATTCCGCTGGTTTTGGGTTTTCGTTTTCGTTCCTTGAACCGGTTCAGAGCCCTGGTTCAGATATAACTTGAGGAAAATATTTAGCAGTCCTTCATACATCATTGCTAGTTTTAAAGCGGTTGGTGCTGAGAGAGTTCATTGTAAAGAATTGCAAAAAATATGAACCTTTTTAGTGAGTTAATGGACAGGTTGAGCTTCTCCACCTCCCGTAGCTCCCACAGCTCGATGGGCACTTCGTCCAGCCCGCGCATGGCCAAGCTGAGGGTGACAAATCCAAAACGCACCGCAGTCTGCTTCCGCATCCTCTCAATGCCACCGTAGGATGCCACACCTGTGGAAGATGTCCGTACAACGTTCCCCGCGGTCCCGTTATGGTGCCGGTGGTCATCTTTAGCCGCGCTGACGCTCCGGCGCCCATGTCCGGTGCTCACCTCGCTCAGCTCCTCTTTGGAGAAGCTGCGCGAGTGTCGCGCACCCATAGTCTCTCCACTCCCGCTGCACACAGCTTGCTGTTGAAATAAGACCTCGGTTTGACCGTGTGACCGAGGGTGTTCGTGGTCCACAGTAATTGGACAGCACCCAAGGCTTTCTGCTATGGCTCTCGTGGGGTCAGCTGATATGACCTAGCAGAAGGCACTTCCATGTCGATCTCGGGTTATCTCGGCGCGTCGGTGGGGGATAACAAGATTTCTCTGCAGGTTGAGCTAGGGGTCCAGTGTGACGGAGTGCTGCTAGGGGAATGCACTGTGTTGTCAGTGTCCTCCCCCTCACCCTCACCCCTCCTCCCCAATTCATTCCCTTACTTGGATTTCACCCCGCAGCTGGTCCTGTCATGCATGCAACCACACCTAAAGTCAAAGCCAACCCACAACTTGCCCGCCCCTCCACGCTACCCCGGCCCCAACACCCTCCACCTAACCTCCTGGCAGGGCCTGTGTCCAATCAGAGCTCTATGTGTAGTTCCCAGACTTAGGCTCGCTCAGCTGATGTCACAGTTATGACCTCATGCTGCTAAGACCCCTGGCACTGAAATACACTTGTGTGTTGGTGTGTGTGTGTGTTATGCATGCAGCGAAACAGGCGCTCATACGTGACACTCACATGCCACTTGTGGGAAAGCTGCAGAGGAAAGATGAGACACAAGAGTGAGTGAGACACACACACAGATACACACACACACACACATAACTGTTGCATCACAGTGGGTATATTAAAAGCATGTCAACATGTTGTAAGCCTCACCTGTTATGCATTGGGCATACATTTGGAATTGGCTCCCTTTCTCCTATGCCGCTTTCTTTCTTCTTGCCGTTTGTGTTTATCAATTTGTAATCTGTGTGTGTGTGTGTGTTTGCCTGGCAAGCCAGACCCAAAGCATCGTCCACGAATTGCACATCGCTAGACGCTGAATTGGGTCTGGTGCAGCTGCATTCGAAAAAAGCAAAAGTGTTGAAAAAACATGTCAATCAAATGTCATCCAGTCACCGTGCAGTAGGTGGGACAAACGGAGTGGAGGCGTGACAAGTATTTAAATCAGGCAATCCAATCACAGCAAAGTAGGCGTGACGATCGAGGAGCTGACTGAGGAAGCGAAGACGAGGCTGACTGTCACGTCTATTGTTAATTTCCATTGCGAGCGACATCGCAGCGACATCGAACGAGAACGAAATCAAGTGTATTATAGTCAATGAATGATAGGAATCGTGTACGCGTGCGAGTGTGTGTTGAATTAAAGTGAGAGAGGTAACGGACTCTGGGAGAAGTTGGCCACGCAGCGCAGCAACTTTCCATTCCATGTTCACTCCGCCGTACCATGCATTCTAAGTACTGAATGGGATCAGACATGCAAAATGTCGACATCCATCCGAAAATGCCCAGTGCCATTCATTCCCAGGGTGAAAAAAAACCTGCCACGGTCAAAATTTAAGAGCTATTGAAACATGTTGACCATCAACCTGTGTTGTCGTTTTGTAAATTGATCTGTGATTATTGTGATATTTACATTATAAAATGTATGGCATTATCGTTATTATTGCTGTATTTGTTATTATTGATGAATAAAAAGAAAAGAGTGACTTGAGAATCGTCGCGGGATTCCCTGCAGCGTGTTACCTCGCCTCGACCTCGGCTGCAGAGCACTGCCAGCGGGTCTCTATAGTCATGACTCCACGGAGAGCTCGCTTACAAGGAGACACGGCACTATGTCCGCGTATCCACGGAAGGGTCCAGGCGCCCAAATTCCTACTGAGACACAGACACACATACAGACACACACACACACGCCCGCCCAAGGTGTTGCGGGCTCGCTCCCACACCTCACGAACTCAACTCCGCCCCCGTCTTGCGTCGCCCATACCAGCTCCACCCACGTCCGCGCTGATTGGTTCGAATTTATAATGCCGATGGCTATTCTAGTTTTCCCAGAGCTGAGATGTGCAATTTGTGGACGATGCATTGGGTCTGGCTTGCCAGGCTAATCTCAAGCATTGATGTTGAGAAGACAATCAGCACCTTGGTGTAGTGGAACTGCATGGGGTCATCTGTGGAGAGTGAGACAAAGAGTCCCTTGTGGAGGAACTCTCTGAAGGGATTCTTGCGGTACTCCAGGAACAGGTGATTGTTGCTCAGTGGAGACATGGCGATGGGGATCTGGGCCAAGTAGTATAGATACTGGAGCACCGGGCTCTGAAACAACAATCATCAGTTATAAGTTATTTTCTGGGCGCAAGCACCATTTTTTTATTTTTATTGAGAGACAGTGTTAGACAGAGGTGGGCAATAACGCATTACATTTACTCTGTTATAGTTTTTTACTTTTGGAGTACATTTTTCACAAGTTACTTTCGACTTTTACTTGAGTAAATTTGAAATAAGATATACATTCACTTGCCTTTAGCGACATATGTTGGCGTTTTTTACTGAAAGTTACTCAGTACTTTCGCTACTTTTTTTGTGGAGTACTTTTTTACTTTTACTTGAGGATTAGTTTGGAAACTGGGTTGAAGAGTTGGGGGGAAACATTGCAGAAAAGCCGGAGAGAAGCCGTGGCACTGCTCGACCTAGGGTCTGGGGGATGCGCTCCATAACCACCACCATGCCCCCCATCAGTGACATTTTAATGACAGCTTTGTATGTTTCCTTGTACAAGGACTACAGCAGTTTGCGTGGAGGCATGACAACCAAACTGTGTGATGTGTGGACGATGCATTGGTTCTGGTTTGCCAGGCTATTGAATTCGTTGAGGAAGGGCTGAAGTACCTTCTTGAGGTTAAGTCCATGGGAGATGTTGTCTGCAGTGAGGAAGGCGCACACCAAGTGAGTGATGGAGCCCGCCTCTCCACAGTGGGGACGGAACTGGAAGGTGCCAAGTCCCCTCTCGCTACGGAAAGGACATTTGTATAAAGGAGAGCCAATTCTCAAAGACAGTACAGAACTGACGTGAGGTCCATATAGGATACGCAACTTTCTGGCTCCCAAACGGCCGTTGCCATTTTTGACGGTCGGTGCTATTTCCGAGCATTTCCGATCTTATTTTTCCAAACCCTTAACTCTAACCCTGTAACAAAGCTAACCCCTAATCCTAACCCCTAATCCTAACCCCAATCCTAACGCTTAAACCTTACCCCTTCTCAAACCTATTCATTGAAAAGAAAAAAAAAAGCACAATTTGCAGGTAAAAAAAGACGCAAAGAGGTGCTCGCTAGCAGATTCGAACTCATGACGTTTACCTAAAAGCCAAGCGTCTTACCGCTACACTACACTAGGTGTTGCTGTGTACTTTAGCAGACGACCTTAAGTTGCTGTCCGCGTCGCGTCTTCCATGTTTTAATTACGAAGCATTCCGAGCGCAATGGGAAATGTTCGGAAATGGCACCTACCGTTCCAAATGGCAACGGCTGTTTTGGAAGACGAAATTACATCCAGGCTATATTATTTATTTAATTAATTATTTATTTAAATATATCCATTTATTTATTTACATATATTTATTTGTTTAAATTATTTCCAAGTTATTTTCTGGGACGCAAGCAATGTTTTTCATTCTTCATTGAGAGTGGTAGTGGATTCAATTGGAAGCTGAAGAGGGGATCAGAACCCGCAGCGTTGCTCGATCCGTGGTCTGGGGTGCGTGTTCTCTGCTACACCGCACCCCCTATTTTTGAACACTATAAGTATACGTGAATGTGTGTTTCCATGTCAAGAGTGGCACACTCTACTATTACTACTACTTTAATTATATTTAGTGGGTCACCAAAGTCAGCACTTCTCTTTACGGGCACTTACCTGCGCAAGTTGTTGAGCACCATGATGTTGGCATACATGTGGAACAGGTAGTAGCTGTACGGCGGGTTCTTGTTTGTGGTCCAGTTCTCTGGTTTGGGGCTCTTGTAAGTGAACAGGTGGTCCGCGTGTTTGGACTCATCATCCACACTGTCAAATCCTGTGACCTAAGCAAAGATGGGCAGTAACGCATTACATTTACTTTGTTCCAATATTTTTGTGTACTTTCTTACTTTTGGAGTACATTTTTTACAAGTTACTTTCTACTTTTACTTGAGTAAATTTGAGGTGTAAAAATTAACTAATTCTTACTGAGATGTCAGCAGTTCACTACACGTTAAATTAACGACACCCGTTGAGAACTGTTGGCACATATGTTGACATCATATCTCTCTCTCGGGCGCTTTCTTTCTCGGTCTCTCTCTCTCAGTCTCTCTCTGTATCATCTATCTATCTATCTATCTATCTATCTATGTATCAATATTCCAAATATATATTCCTTCCAGGTGGATTTTAAAAGCAGAGTGATTTCTGGGGATCGTAAATCAACAAGAATTCAATGACATTATAAAGAGAATTTGTCCTATTTATTTATTCATTTTTTTTACTGAAATTTACTCAGCATTTTCGCTACTTAAGTAACTCTTTTGAGTACTTTTTTTACATTTCCTTGAGTAACTATTTGGATGATTACTTTTTACTTTTACTTGAGTAATATTTTGCTGAGGTAGCAATACTTTTACTTAAGTAATTTGTTTGGCTTCTTTGCCCATATCTGAGCTAAGCATACAGGGCATGTGCAGGGGTGTTAGGTCATCTTCTGTTCATCGTGTTCTATTGTTCTGCCATATGTGTAAATATTAGCTATATGGAAGTAGCTCTCTTGTTCATGGCACACTGCATAATTCCGCTTCAGTACACTAACAACAAAACAGTGGTCAAATCAACTATTGTCATTTGAGTTTACCCAAAAAGCGAACCTACCACACAGCATCTAATTCCTTTACATTAAAGATGTTCTCCAGTAGTATTTAATTTTCACATTCAAAGAAAGTGGTCCACAAAAGCTACCCTAATATCTTCTGTTGCACATTTCATCCGTCTCTGTAGGGTATAACAAGGGCTCTACTATCCAGGCTCATGAATATATTTACACTGTTGTATTATTGCCAAAACTTGTTTTATATTGGACAGGCTCCAAATTGCTCCAAAGTCCCACAGATGGTGTTCTACCACAGATACAATCCTTGTTTTAATAGCAAGCCCCCAGAATGGCAAGTATCTATCGGTGTGTCACAATCAGGGCTTTGAACCGTTATTTTTTTCAAAATAGGTTAATTCTGAACAGGAGGAATTATGTTTCCGGTTATGTGTTCCACCAATAAATTGACGTTGAATAGAGCAAAAAAAAAGTTCCCGGAATGGTTCATTCCGTTCCTGTCAGCTGTTTAATGTTATATAATATACAAACCCACACTCGCTTCAGAGATCCGCTGCTTCCCGCTGGTAGTGCACTACAGCCGACTTCTCTTTGTGTCGGGGCGAACCCACAACAACTCGTAGAGTCCCACGATGATTCATCACTGCATCGTTGATTTTATAAATACTCTTATTTGTTTGGTTTTTTTGTTGTTGTTTTTTTGTAATTATCCCAAAGTGCACTCCTATTAAGCGGTTACCATTATTTTAAAATAAGTGTTCCTGTTCCAGAACATACATAATAACATAATACGTTTTTGTTGGTTTTCGTTTTTGTTCCTTTAACCGGTTCAAAGCCCTGGTCAGAATACAGTGGGTGCAAAACAGTAGCAAGTGATGAAAGACTTAGATAAGGGAACATGTACAAACAACAATATTGTCTTACATATTTCAGGAAGACATGGAGTTCTTTATTGCTCTGGGGGTTCACCGTGGCCTCGAACAGAGGAAGAAATATGTTCTCCAGCATCTTGGCAAAGTTGGGGAGCAGGTTCTTTGACTTGAAGACGTCACTGAAGCACAAAACGTGGAAGGTGTTTTAGCCAGCACACAAAAGTTGACCTTTATTCAGTGCAAAACACTTCAACTTAGGCAGAATCTTGTATTGCCTGGCTTGGAGGAACCTAAGAAGGCAAGGATTCTCTTCTTATATTACATATACATCTTTACATCTACAAACAAACAATTAAAAATAAAAACAACAAACAAATACAGTAAGAAACACAACAAAAACAATGGGTAAGAGTCAATACATCCTCAATACATTTGAATCTAATATCAAATAACTTTTATGTTCTCCAGCATCTTGGACAGATATTACATGCTGTTATGTTTCATATTATATGATTTATTTTATTACACCACTACGGCCCTTCAACATCTGTAGAACATTACTAAGGATACGAGTCTGTAGTCGCCAGTTCTATCATGTTTCCTCTCACTTGCTTGGGGTGGCAGACTCAGCACTAGAGATGTCAACAAAGTCATTAAGATAGTCTCAGTCTTTAAAAGCCTTTTAAAAACACACCTCTTCTCGCTCGCCTTCGGAGGTGTGTGTGATCCGGCCGAGATGGCATGGGTCCCACTTTTACACCTCTCGCTAGTTTGCGATTCATTCTATTTAATCTTATTTCCTACTTGTAGTACATCTTTTTATCTTTTATCATTATTGTATCTACTATCTTCTATTCCAATCAATTCTAGATTTTAACTGGCTGTTCGTAACACTTGTTTGCGGGTTGCTCTATCCCTGACCATTTTGCTCTGTCTCGTGCCCCCCTCCTCTAATGTACAGCACTTTGGTCTTCCCTTGCAGATGAGAAAATGTGCTTTAAATTGAATTTAATTGAAGAAAGCGAGAACAATATGTGTAACGAACTGTACACCCTGACTGCTGTGTCTTAGAGAAGGATGCTCTCCAGGCTTAATGCAATTATAAAAAAGAGAACGCACGTTCTACACCGTCCTCATGTCCTAAAGGAGTACTTAGTGTCCCAAAGTGCAGCACAGAGTGCAAGAGGAAATCATTACTGCCAGCAGCAATTCACTTCATTACACTTCCGCATTGATTTTGCAAGTGGCCTGTGAACTACTAGCCATGTGGTACTGCATATATTAGTACATACTGTGTATGTTCTGGAAATTGGTAATTGCATGCTTTCACTCTTTGCTTTTTTATTGTTGCTCGTTACCTTTCTACCTATTCGCTAGTTTGCACTTTTATTACCGATACTACTGATTGTGAGCTGGAACTGCTGAATGAACATAATTTCCCTTTTGGGATTAATAATGTATGCTGTGTCTGATTATATGTTTATATGAATATTTGTTCAACCTTCAAATAATACAAATGTAATTGAAAAGTAATGAATAGAATCACAAGCTAAGGGAGCAAACCAAAATGGTGGTTGACACAAAAATATTGATTCACATGCTAGAGGATGCAATTAGTTGTCGATTAATTCAATAATCGATTATCATCAATTAATCAGCTATAGCACTAATTATTTAATCATTGTAACTTACTATATTCTTGGTACTTGAATCATCCACCTCAGGTTAGTTGAGTACACCTTCTGATTGATGAACCACTGGGCCAGTTGGGTCCATTCATCTGGAGAGCGGCCATAGATCGACAGGCGTGGCTCTGCGTGCTGGTACTTGCTCTGTTCCAGATCGTGGGCCACCTCCTGATAAGGTCAACACATGGCATGGATATGAACAATTTCTGTATGGGTATGAACAATTTCTGTCAGAACCATTTTAGTCAAGAAACACAACAGAAGATTAAGAAGCAACTCTTTATTCCATCCATCCATCTCCATCTGCTTATCCGTAGTCGGGTTGCGGGGGCAACAGCTCCACCAGAGAGATTCAGACTTCCCGCTCCAGAGCAACATTAGTGACCTCATCCTGAGGGATCCCGAGATGCTCCCAGGCCAGGGAGTCGATGTAATCCCTCCACCTGCGCTTTGGTCTGCCCCGTGGTCTCCTCCCAGTGGGACATGCATCGTGGACCTCCCTAGGGAGACGCTCGAGGTGCATCCCAACCAGATGCCCGAACCACCTAAGCTGACTCCTTTCCAGGCCAAGGAGCAGCGGCACTACTCCGAGTCTCTCCCGCGTGACTGAACTTCTCGTCACCCGTCGAAGAAAACTAATTTCCGGTTTGACACCATCTCATTGTCTGAATGCATATATTGAAAGTACGAAGGCTCTTCGTTCTTTACTCTCCTCTCTTACTGTAGTTTTATCATTGTACAAACGGCTAATTTAAGAGATGTTTTTTCTACGAAGTTCCTCAAGGCAATCTTGGTCACAATTGTGCGCAATCGAAAATATTTTGAGTTGATTTGAACCTCGTGTTGTGTTCGTTCATTTCATGAGTCTTGACTCGGGGACCTTCTGCCACACTGGGTGTAGATTGTGACATCACAATGACTATGTTGCTCACTGTATATCTGCCGTTTTGCTGTAAATAAATATCTTGCTTGCCGACTCTAAAGGAGTGTAGTATCTAGTATTTGCGACCTGCTAATGCGGCCTATCAGCAGACAACATCTTGAACCACGAACAGCTCCAACAGTGTATTTTAACAAAAATCCTCATGTCATGTCAAATCACATACCTTGATAATGCGGGCAAAGTACTCTCCTTGGATCAAGTTGTCAGTCTTTAGGTAAATCTCCCTCAGCTCGCTGGCTCCCACAGGGTTGTATTTTGAGTTGAACTTGTCAAAGCGGTGAAAGGTGTGTCTCGCCTGTAGAGGATCTCAGTGTCAAGTTATTGTGGGAAGCCCATCAATATAGCCAGAGAACAATGGGTGTGTAGGACACCGTTAGGGGATCGCGGCAAATAATTACATACCAAATGCAGTACTACAGAATAAGAGTGATTGCATGTGAGTGTGGGATCATTAGCATCCAGTACCATGAGTCAAACATGTAAGCATGAATAGCAATTGATTGATCGGCCAGGCTACACCAGGTTTCATGGGCATTGGTCTGGAATATGGCCGTCGGTGGCCACGTTTGCTGGTCGTCGATTGGTCACACTCCGAGGGGGTGATGCAACGTGGGCCGGCCAATCAAAGGTGGGGGGGCGTGTGTGCCCCCCCCCTCTCCGCAGTCTGGCAGGCATCAATAGAACAAATGCAGATACTACACAGACACGGACTCTGCAGGTATCCGGTTGTGTTGTGAATTCATTTGTTAATGAATGCGCCACACCGACGCCCATGCATGGGGAGAGGGGTGAGCACTGGCATATCAAAATTGACCTTTCAAAAATTTGGCACCACCCCCTCATGGCCGCGTTGAGAACAGTGGAGACACTTTACGCTTTACCTGAACTAAACTTAACTGAGATGCACCAATTGTGCATTGAGTTTTTTTGTAGTGGAGAAGTGGCTAATGTGTTTCCAAATTTTAATGATAATGGTAAATAATGGCCATTTCACCACCATTACAGCTATCAGGTCAAGGGAACTGTCAGCGTTTTTTTTTTTTTTTGCTGTGGTCAGATAGACAATTGCCGAACACACACAGATCATCTGGACAGAGCACCCAAGATGACGATGATCATGTGAGATGACGTGCTAAAACACCATTTCAGTTCAGACCAAAAAACTAGAAGAATGACGGCGGAAGAATGAAGGCATCCCAGAAAAACCTGTGTGATGATAAACTGATAAAGCTAGTCTAAAGACAAGTCTTACAGCATGGACGTCCAGTGAGTCCACAGTGAGGTGGAACGGGTCCAGGTTGAGCATGTCAAAGACCTCCCTGAGTGTCATGTGCTGTCCATTATTGTTGAGCACCACACGGTCCGGCTCCGCCTTGAAGGACGTCTGAATGAAGTCCAGTAGATGTTTTTGGGACATGCAGGCCGCAGCGTGGATATGTGTGTCAACCTGCACTGCACAGGAAGAATATACTTTACTTATGAAATCTGCTTGATCATCATCCATTCTTATACTGTCTATAGACGAGTTCGGCAGGTATTTCCGGTTAAATTTGTACTCTGAACGTCACTTCCGGTGCCATTTATTTAGGATGGTGGTAACTTGCGGTGTGCTATTCCACACCCAGATGCTCTCGTGCGAATCTGTGACCCACAAATGCATGATTTAATAATCAGTGCCACCTGTTCCATTTTATCATTCTTTTTGGAATTACCAGTAGAAGCAGCCGGCCTATTGGTCCAGAAGAACACTCGCTAAGTATATGTATTCCATTATGTTTATACAAAATGGTGAACTAAGCAAGGGGGGTGATCTGTAACTGGTCACAGACCGACATCTAGAGGTCGGACTTTGAACTGGTGAGTGTTTTGTGTGTTTTGTGAAAATGACTCGCCACAGTGTTTCGCACCTAAACTATTACTGCCGTCTACTGTTACCTACAAAGTTTTCGGTTGCTCATGTTTGTTGGTTGAATTGTCTGTGAGCAAAATTATGTTATGAACGGATTTTCATGATTTCGAAACAGGTTTCTATTGGTCCAAGAAAAAAATATTAACACACATTTTCTCCAGAAATAATAACATCTGATATCAAATTAGTGAACTTAATTACCCATACTTTATATCACCCACTGAGAGTTGGAAAACAATAAATTAAATCATATGTATTTCTGCATTTGATTTGAAACATGAAAATCTTTAACCTTGTCAGGCTACCCATGCTTACTGCTCCCAAGAGGTGGAAAGCGGTATTGTAAATGCATGTGTCGACCCATTAAGACATTCATGGACAGCCAGGTTAAAACTAATTCTGTCACAGGACCCCTGGTCAGGTCCAGGTCCCTGAGGAGACTGCTATATACAGTATATGTTGTGTTTAGGTTGTACCCTGTAATCAGGAGGAAATTGGAGATGGTGTGGGGGGAGTTTGTACGGGCTATGCAAGACGTGGGCGGAGTTTGGTTGTCATGCCTCCACTTGTCCCACGTACTGTGCTGTGACTGGATAACACGATTTGATTGACATTTTTTTTTTTCAAGTTTTACGACCCTGGTTTTACCAGACCCAATGCAAGCGTCTAGCGATGTGCGGTGCGTGGACGATGCATTGGTTCTGGCTCGCTAGGTCTCATGAGTGACTGACGGAGCACACAGCCAATCCATAACAACATCCAAATAATAAAGAGTACCAATGGAAGAAAAAAATACCATGCCTTTCTAACGTTGTAGAAGTCCCTGCGTGGCACTCCCTTGAGTTCCTTGAGTTCAGCCATTTCATTGAGCATCTCATGAAGATAGAACTTGGAATATAAGAAGCTCAGCCGCCGGTGGCAATACGTTTTCCTGCAACGAAACAGGTCATTCAGCCAGTTTCAAAAAGTCTTTATGTTACAAGAAAGGCTGCTAGCTGTACCATGAACAGATTCCATTCTCCCAGAAAATAAATGGTTGGAGCAACATAGAAGTTAATGTATTTTACAAACATCAGAACAAAAAGCACCAGAACCCTTTTTTCTGTTTTGAATTAACCATTCTAATCTTTTAGTGAAGGTCCAACAAACACTGTAAAAATTATGTTAAAACCAGAATTGGACAGAGTAGTCATAAAAATTACTTAAGTAAAAGTATTGTTACCTCAGCAAAATATTACTCCAAGTAAAAGTAAAAAGTAGTCATCCAAATAGTTACTGGAGTAAAAGTTAAAAAAAATATTCCTCAAAAAAGTTACTTAAGTAGCGAAAGTACTGAGTAACTTTCTGTAAAAATTTGGAAATATTCTCCTTTTCAAAATGTAATTGATTGCTTGCTGATTTACAATTCCCCGAAATATCCTCGCTTTTCATATCCTCCTGGAAGTGAGAAGCGAGACCCAAAAAGAGACAGAGAGAGCGCCCGAGAGAGAGAGAGCGCCCGAGAGAGGGCGCCTCAGAGAGGGAAAGAGCGCGAGGGAGAGAGTGCCCGAGAGCCGGAGAGTGTGAGAAAGAGCGCCCGAGAGAGGGAGAGAGCGCCCGAGAGAGGACGACAGCGCGCGGGAGAGAGCGCGCGGGAGAGAGCGCGCGGGAGAGAGTGCATGGGAGATAGCGCGAAAGAACGCCTGAGAGATACGATGCATATGTGAACATGTGTTGAAGGCCAAGTTAATGTAATGAGTAGCAAATTGCTGACATCTCAGTCAAAAGTTGTTTTTTTCACCTCAAATGTACTAAATTTGTAAAAGTAGAAAGTAACTTGTGAAAAATGTTCTCCAAAAGTAAAATAGTACACAAATAAAGTAATGAGTAAGGAGTAAATGAATAAAGAGTAAATGTAACAACCCATCTCTGGTTAAAACATAACTATCCTAGAAACCCACTCACGTGTGTCCATCTGCTATCATGACCAGTACATGGCTGAGGTCCACAGCGAAGGTCTCCAGGTCGGGGTATGGGAGGTTGTGTGGCTTGTTGTTGCTCAAGGCGTTGGAATCTTCATACACGTGTATGATTCCATCTTTCATTTTTAGCACGTATCCCAGGTTCTCTGGGATGTCGTCCATGCTGTAGGGATCCTCCTCACCCCTTGGGTTTGGACATTGTTCTGCAAAGATATACTACATTTTATTAGCCCATTGACGTAATTGCAGCTAGGCTGCAGTTCCGGAGATGACTAGTAGAGGGCATTAGTGCCTTTCTGCTTGGCAGCCACCTCCCGATAGCGAGAGTCTGAGTTTAGGCTAGGCTAATCGTTAGCAACTGTATGTGAACTCGGCAAAAAACATTTTTTTTTTTAGTTTTGATGATTTGGAAAATTATCCAATGTCGGCAAACTGTGACTGGTTGGGAAAATGTGATGACACTAATATCTCATGTTTTAGCAACGACAACGCAATGAGGGCACCATTTTATCACTTTCCATGTCACATCATACCTGGCAAAACCTCGTCTTCTTCACTCCATTCCAGATTGTCTGCTTGGCAGAGAAATTTGGAAGTGGTCCGACAGAATTTGTGAAAAGCGAGCTTAGAATACTTTTCACGAATATGTAGGGCTTTGAGAAGACTCTTGGCTGCCTGCTCGTAGTCTTCTACGGTTACCTGAAAAACAATGCATGAGCCAATCTTAATGAATATGATTCCCAATAGGACCAGAGTTGTAGATGTGTGTGTGTCTGCAAATACCCACATTATAAACAGTTAGCAGTTGTTGAGTTCGAAATGTCTCCAGTGTCATTTTCTGTGCGTACCTTTACACATTTGACGACGAGGGTCTGGAGTCGAGATTGAAAAGGAGTGTGGTGCAGGGGAGAATTTTTTTGTAAGTTACGCAATCACAGCACAGTAGGCGTGACAAGTGACAGCGTAGGAAGCATTTCCTTCAGTCATGAGTATCACTGTCCCCTAATACCTACACATAGGTTTACAAGTAAATAACCACCCTTGGTACACATAAATATTGCAATGTCATGGGTTCTTCCTACCCTCACCCTAAAGCCAATAAACCATTATGTGAAGGGAATTAAATCAACATAAATGATATATACCATACATAACCACACCTTACCCCAGCACAGTGATCTCCACTAATGGTGACACGCTGATATTCTGGAAAGGAGGCGTCCCGAGAAGTAGGGGTGCTGGCTGTAGTAGTGAAGGGAGGCACCCATTCTGGGCCCGCCATCGCTGGAAGGCCCATGCTCTGGGAGCGTATGATTTTGAAAGTCTTCTTCCTGAACACAGTGGAAAAGAACAAAAGAATGAGCAATAATAGTGGACCTGGAACAATGGACAACAACTTTGGAAACAGTACTAATACCAACATTTGACAATTAGGGACGAGCAATTACGTCACTTGTGTTCGAGTCCGCTTCCAAGCGCATTGCATTGGCTGCGGAGGAGCTCATTATACGTACTAGGAGCGGTCTCGAATGTCAACAGTTGCTCCCCATTCGCATGTCGACCGGCACGGCTGTGCGCACCTGCACGTTCCATTAAGCTACAAGTTGGTGCCTCTAGATAATGCAGCTACACCATTGGTCCATACATGGTCACATGGTTGTACATGCAGCGTTGTGAGGCATCTCAGGCGCAGCAACTTGGTACGAAGGAAACGCAACATTGATATACTTCTTTTACTAGATACTCATTTGACAAATATTTAAGCAACTTGAATGGGACCTGAATGGAAATGTAGCGAACACACTCTCGTCCTGTCCAGGAATGCAGTCGATGGTCAGGTCTTCTTGTCCAGCAGCAGCCAAGCAAAACGGCGTCTTTTCGTCTCATCGGATTGCGGTAACTTAGGGTTCCATTTGGGGAAACGAAAGAAGTGTAACTCTTGCGCGATGATGCTCCACAGCCTTTTAACGCAACGATTCTCAGGCATGTCGGCTTCCGGCAACACTTGTGCACTGTACGCGTGCAGGAATGTAAATAATGCCACATGTATCCATGCAACTCCGCCTGATAGGAGGAGGTGCTATTGCTTGGGCAGATTTTTGGAAGCGCGTGACGTCACAATATTGTCCCTAATTCTGTGTCATTCAAATATCATATTCAGAAATATTTATCCCCAAAGGCAGCCATTTATAGAACCTATATTTAGAAACAATCCACCATTTTAATATTGTTATAAACACTTGCCTGAGCAGTTAAAAACATCCCAAAATTAGTCCAGTCATTTCTGCAACAAGTATCAAGAATTTATGGTGGATAGTAGTTGAATTGTAGGCTGTCTGTTACAATTTGTGTACTTAAGCACTTCAAATACTTGTGTATAGTGCTGTTCCAAGTCAAAAGTAGCAAGATAAAGTATGTCGCAAGTGGAACGTGTGAAGTGTGAATGATGCACTCACTGGACAGTATTTTTTCCTAGCATCGGAAGGGAAGGGACTACCCCAGCATAAATTTCACTGCAGCTGCAAGGCTGTATGAAAGTTAGCCTGGCGAGCCAGAACCAACGCATCGTCCACACATCGCACACCGCTAGATGGTCGCATTGGGTCTGGGAAAATCAGGCTCCTAACCGTAACCATAATAAAAAAGTGCAATTGCAGCATTAAAAAAATACATAAAGAACTAGGCAGCACTACACGGAATCAAACTCAGGTCGATGCCTTGAAGAAGAGCATTTTATTACTGTGCTACAGTGGCTGATGCTGAGTTTGCTAGCAGACAGGCTTAAGTTGCTGTCCGCACCGTATCCTTTGGCGATGGGCGGGGCGCATCGATTGGCGGGCCATGTGACGCTGTGGCGCATCATAGTGAATCACGGTCACCTTTTGGGCGTCAAGAGTGCGTGCACAATATCTTACTGCTGTTTTTTTTTTATTATCCCGTGTGTCTTGGAGACAACCCACACATGTCAAACCAGTATTTGGATCAAAAGGTTTTGTTTTTACCAGGGCTTTGAACTGATATTGACAGAATGATAACCTTTCCCGTTATGAGTTCCTTCAATAAATTGACGTTCCCAAACCGGTTAGAACAAAAAAATATTCCCAAACTTTGAGGAGCAAAATAAAACCGGTATTAACCAGTTACTATTATTTTTAAGTGTTCTTGTTCCAGAACATAAAAAATGTTGGAGAATAGAAAAGTTTCGATTTTTGTTCCTTGAACCGGTTCAAAGCCCTGCTTGTTACCGCTTTCTGTTCTCCTCGGACTCCTGCTCCGCCAGCTCCTTGAGCAGCTCTCTCTCCTTGGCCTCGTGGACCCCGATGGGAGCCTCGTTGTCCAGGTCGGTGAACATGGAGATGGCATCGCAGCTCTCCTCCTCCTTCAGAGCCGCCTCGCACACACGCTCGGCCTGTTGGCAGACGTCCTCCTCCCCTTGGCCACATACGATCTTCTCGAAGATACGAGTGCATGTCTGCGGGTGCCCTGAGGTCGTATTTGAAATATTTTGATTGGTGTATCTAGTTATTTACAGATATGGGCAGAGTAGTCATAAAAATGACTTAAGTATTTAGTATTGTTACCTCAGTAAAATATTACTCAAGTAAAAGTAAAAAGTAGCCATCCAAATAGTTACTCAAGTAAAAGTAAAAAAGTACTGCACAAAAAGTTACTTAAGTAGCGAAAGTACTGAGTAACTCTTTTCAAAATATACAGAGAGATAGAGACTGAAAGAGAAAGAGCCCGAGAGAGAGAAACCATCTCTCTCTCGGGCACGAGAGGGAGAGCCCCAGAGAGAGAGAGAGACAGAGAGCGCACGAGAGAGAGAATGACAGGGTGAGAGAGATATGACGTCAACAGATGTGCCAACAGTTCCCAACAAGTGTCGCTAAAGGCCAAGTTAATGTAACGAGTAGCGAATTGCTGACATCTCAGTAAAAAGTAGATTTTTTTTCACCTCAAATTTACTTGAGTAAAAGTAGAAAGTAACTTGTGAAAAAAGTACTCCAAAAGTTAAAAAGTACGCACAAAAATGTAACGGAGTAAATGTAATGTGTTACTGTCCATCTCTGGTTATTTATAGACAGGGTTTTAAGTATATTAATTTGGAAATATGACAAATTGGACTTTGAGAAATTAGTATGACAATTAAAAATTGCATATTGATACATATATCTGTTATACTATCTCTTCATATCTTCATATTTGATACAACTACATTTTATCATAATTTTGGATTATTATAAATATTGTTTCAATTTCGTTGTCATTTCCTAAAGGCTTACGTAGATTTATGTTCGTTGCCCAATACACTGAATTCCAGGTTTTAGACGTATTGGCCACGTACTGGAAATATGATACAATTTAGAATAGATGAAAATGTGTGATTAAAACTATGAGTTAACTATGACAAATTTGATTAATCGTCATTATAATTTTGAATCGATTGACAGCATATATATATGAATAGTATTATTGAGGCTTATTTATTCATTGATTTATCATCGAAGTGCAACAGGAACGAAGAAAAGGAAGAAATGAAATACATACTTGGTGCCAAGTTTGTCGTAGACATTGTGGCACTTTCTTATTTGGCCACGAGAGGGCAGTCCTTCTGCTTAGAATGGCTGTTCAATTCCCACCTGGAATGGAAAACATGAAATCTATCAAGTTATGAAAAAAATGATCAGCAAAATAAAAAAAAAATATTAAAGAACTTTTAGTGAGTATTCATTTGGTTTGAGTCATTAGGGTTAGTTGCAATGGCGCTAAACTCAATGGCATTATTTACTGTGCACATTCGTTAACTAGAAGCACTCAGAGATTGCTCACCTGCGCCGTAGTGGTACAAAAAAAACTTTTAATGCTACCAAAATGCATACCAAAAAGTACCAAAAAAAAGGACCAAAAAAAATACTAAAAAAAGCAAATAATAATAATACTTACTTAATACTTACTTTAATAATACCCACCCCAAAAATATTAAGCATTGGTCCTAGGAACGGGTCAAATTCTATCACCACATACCTCCTCCTTCTTACCTTTCCAATTCGTAGTTTGTTGCAATGGGAATCTTCTTTTCTTCTTTGTTCAATGACACTGCTTGACACATTATCTGCCTGTTCATTGTTTGCTGTGTAAACTGGAGTAGCAGATATCTAACACAGCAAAAATAAATGTTAAACAAATCCTTTTTGATCCATTATGATTATGATATCATATAGAGATGTCATGAGAACTAGTTTCTAGTATTTTTGTGTGATGTCATATTGAAATGTTACCATTAAACAACAAAGGTGTTTGCAAGAAGAAGAAGAAGAAGAAGACCTGCTTAGTCGATCTGTCGATCGCGTTAAACGACAAGAAGAAGAAGAAGTGTTGATCGCCGTTAAACGAAGAAGAAGAAGTTAAAGGATTTTTATATGTAAACATGCACACACACACACACACACACACACACACACACACACACACACACACATAAATATATTTCTCTATATATAATATGTTTAGTACTATGTTTGAATGTTTTTAGTATTTTAATTGATAACATATCGTATTTGCGTTATACAGTATTGTAATGGTTAGGACGCCTCCACTCGGAGGATCAGGCAAGTGTAACCGGGGAAGGCACAGGATGCCTGACTACTTGCCAAGCATCATCCAGATCGTACTTATACCACTCCACAAGCGACAGATGCAAACAGAGTAGGCTGTGAAAGCAGCTTGCTCTGGAATTTTTGT
>OMKY01086900.1:0-10807 GCA_900302395.1 Bregmaceros cantori | reverse complement strand
AAAGTCAAATGAGATATGTGGAAGCAGGCCACTTTGTAGCCAGTGACAAATGACAGCAATCAGGTGTTGACAAAACTAGATTCAGAACAACATCGTAGACGGTATCATGTATTATGTTCCATCTGGGACTGGGAAGTGGGAACACCTTCTTACCTCTTCAGCAGCTGGGAATCGGACCAGCGGAGCGGTCCACACCGTGGTCATGTTTCTCCGCAGGTCTTCTGGGATGGCAACACACTCGTCCACGGTGAGGCCCGGGTAGATCACTGTCAGTCCTTCACTGGGGAAGATATTGGAAAAGAAAAACAAAGAATGTTGTAATTTAATTTGAAGTTACTTTAACTGTGACATTCTACAGCTGTGTGAGAAGGGAACTGAAGATGACACCAGGGGGAAATAAAAATGTACACACAAGGCGGAGCGCGGTGGCCGAGCGGGTACAGAGAGCATCCCCTAGACCATAGGTCGAGCAGTGTCGCAGGTTCAAATCCCCTGTCCGGATTTTCTGAAATGTCTCTCCCCGACACTTCATCGCAGTTTCCAACTTAATCCTGTCACTATCTCTCTCAATAAAGAATGAAAAACGGTGCTTGCACCCAAAAAAAATCACTTAAAAAAAAAAAAAATCACACACATTATGATAGGTTAGAAAGCAGATCATGTGCAAGGTAAGAGTTCCCAGCATGCAACAGGGGCTGGGAGGAAGTTAAAGACCTAGAAAGTGTTTTCTGTGTTTGGAGCCTTTAAGTGAGTGTGTGAAGTACTGTAGGGACGACTTTTAATTATCATTATTGTTGAGCGAGGATACTCACCTACACAGCGTGACATCTGATTGATTCTGAGCTTGTCCAGTGACGGGCAACCCGCAGAGGCACAACGCAACAGAGAAGAGAACAAGCGTTCGTTCCATTGCCTAAACAAGGACCAAGAAACTGCTAGTCAACTTCAACTAACAATCAACTAAACATATTTCTATAGGTTATAGACAAGTTTAAATGGCCTCCGAAATAGAAGAGCTGACCTGCTAAATTACTGGATTTTGCCGGTCACTACAGGTGATTTAGCCGTGCAAATGTCACTATGAACAGACAAGACGTCCTTACAACGGGTGGGGTTGGCTCTGTGGCACAGTGAGTTAGACCCCTGCATGCATCTAGCCACATCATAATCTTGTGCCTGTGGCTAGTTCAGAGCACACACAGTACTGTGAGATCGCGTCCCTCATGGTCATATACTGCAGGTCTGCTAGTCCCTGAAAATCACACAAATTTAAAAATGGATGCATTGAATCCCTTCAATGTAATTGACGCAAATTTATAAGTAATCTAAATAGCTTTGTCTAATCAATCACTTTGAATGTGATTCATGATTTACACATGATTTACATGACCATTAAGAATATCGAATAATCTAAAAGTAATAACACTATTTTAATTTAAATTCTTGAAATGTGCAATGAAGTGTTTTTTTTGTAATCTTATAAACTTCGCCCACGTCAGATATCGTTCGTACCTACACATAACGGTCCACTGTGCAATTAGCCTGGCAAGCCGGAACCAACGAATCATCCACATATGGGTACTGTGTAATATAGCGGGCTGCCGCGCCCTCTAGTGGACGACGACAGAACACCAGGCTCTCCTAGTGTAACCCAACTCTCGGGAGGTTACGCTAGTTCACGGCTGCCTTTTGCAATAACCATAAATAATAATAATTATAATAATAATGTTAAACGCTGAATGTCAAACACAGAGGGTAGAATTCGAAATCAGAGCGCGACAGCCTCGTCACAAGGCTCAAGTCCGCAGCGAGAGTTGGCCCGCGGCCCGTTCAAACAAGTTGCACCAGATCTTTCGATCCCATGACACTCGCAGTGATGGGTAAGGCCGTGGACTTAACTGATTCGAAACACATCATCTCCCAATGGAAAAAAAATGTTGTTAAGGCGTCCCAAGTTCCAACTCAACATTTATTAAGTAAATTATGTTCACGTGTAATGTAATGGAAATTATATACAGCGCTGGACATATACAATGCAGTAGAACTAAGCAATTTCTTGACAAAAAATAATTTGTACAGAGTTGTACGTAGCTGTACTTAAACGGAATTAACATCGAATGAAAGTCATCCGTGTGAAGTTCGTGGGATAAAAAAAACCTCAATATCACATGATAGGAGCAGTGCATGGACTGTACAAATATTTTATATAGGGCCCATGTATATCCTCTGTAGCTTATGGGCGATGTGAATGGGCATATACAGTCTATGAACAGATGCTATATAGTTTGGTCAGCCAAAAATGACGATTCGTTCACATTATCTAGATAGTTTCCGAGACGCTCATTAAAAAACACGTACATAAAATAAACTTGGACATGGACAGCTTTTTTATAATAATAGTTAAATATTTAGTGCGAATGTGAATTGCGCCAAACATAAAAGACATGAATACCATAAGGGCAGTAGTCGTTGCATTTATCTTTTTACAAAATACGTTACCGTCGACTTGCTTGTCCCAACAAGTCTGGTGAGTTCTGTCGTCTTCTCCGAGAGTCTGCTGAACCCGCGTGCTGCACACACGTGACAGCCACGTGGCCAGATAAACAACGACGACGACGACGTCATCATCATCATCGTGTGCGGCTTAGTTAAAACATAAATTACAGCAATTCATTTTAGAAATTAATTAATTTTAATTTAATAGTAATAATTAATTAATAATACATAATAATAAAAAAAAATGAAATCAATATCTAATGGATGAGGCATCACAATGGGGCTGTTGCACGGTGACATTGCAGCTTGACAGCGGCAGACATTTTGGTGGTAGCCCGTACGGTGAAGTGTATATGTGAGTACGGTTAAGTGTTATATTGGGTAAATACAATGGACGTAGTTAGGCTGCCATCTTTTGGCGATTGATAGCATATTACCTGGATAATCATGGATACATCAATAATAGAGGACTTTTAAACGGACAATGTTATGCTAATATCATTCTCTGTCTGTTCATCACACCACACTGCTACCACCATAGTGTCAGCCGTCGCCATGACATCACCGTGCAACAGCCCTATTGATTGCTCTACCCATTCCGTTGACATTTGCTTTACCCTGAAACATTTAGTGAACAGCGGGCATTAAAAAAACATGAATACAACAAATAAAGAGAAGCGTACCACCAAAATGGATGCTGCTGTTTTATTTGGCAAACAGTATTTACAGGATCATCAACAGAACATGCTACAGAATTACGGATGTACATTTCATTGAACATGTCTTTTTCTTTAACAAAATACCTGAAATGATTCAGACACTTCTACACTACACAGACATTCATTAATAAGGAAATAAAAAATAAAGAGGCCATGTCCAAAATCGCTGACTCATCCCCTACTCACTACACAGTGTACTCAACAGTGACATTTCACACACTAGAATCAGTGCAATTATTTAACATTTACACAAAGAAGGGCAAAGTGGACAACCTTGTAAAGTTACCTCACAGTTGTGTGTCACCCTCCACCTTCTTTTCCTATTATTTTCATTTGTGGCACAAACGCAATCAATGCTTTGCGGCATATATTTTATAGGTAGTGGACATCTCATGTGCACGACATTTTGCGTTGCATTCTGGGATACTTTGAGTGCACTACAAATTCGGACACCACTATAAAACGGTGCAGGGAGTCTATCTAATGAGTAAGAAGTGATTTTGGACATGGCTCGGGAATCCATTCCAGTCCATTTGGGGCTGAGCCCCATACATAGTCTTGTTGCTGTGGCTTAGTTCACAGCACACACACTCCGTAAGATTGCTTCCCCTCAGACATATACTGCACATCCGCTCGTCCCCCGTACTCTCATCCGCCCTCTCACCCGAACGCTGTCAACAAAATGAGAAAAATGGCGCTTGCGCCGAAAAACAACAACTTAAAAATAAATAAAAACAAACATCCATTTCAGTGCAAGGCCTCATTAGAACTAAGCTAACATAGTTGATTGTGCAGCATTTTATGTATTTCTTTATTTTTTCATTTCCTGGTGCTGCGGAAGCTATACCTTTGGTTTGTGCTTTTCTGCAGCGGGTGGGTGGGGGTCGGGGAGTTAGCACCCACGCTTCATGGGGAATGGACTACTAGTCATGTAGTCCACTGCCCTGTTTCATATAGCTCACACTTGTGTCAGCGCGCTGAAATATTGTGCACTATATATTTCAGTGCAGATCTCAATCAAATGTCACAATGTTTTTTTTTGCATTTGGCCAACTTATCTGTATGTGTCTAATGCAGGGTGGATTGCCCTAATGTGGGCCATTTTTGCAACTTCCTGATGTGGGACAGTCAGTTGCCTAATATAGGACAGTGGAATGTAGTGTTGAACAGTTGAACTTAATGTTAGACATATCACCATAGTTTGCTTTTACCATAGTTTCACTGACATTCATTAGTTTAGGAAGGAGCCAGAGCCACTGGAGATTAGGTGTTCCACATTAGGCACTGGCAATGGCCCACATTAGGGCAATCCACAGTATGTGTAAGTATGCATGTGTACCACTGATTATTTTCCACTTAAAACCACCTACTTTGCATGCCGCGTGTGACCAGGCTAGCCTACATCACGTCAACGTCATTCCGGTCATTACGGTGTCGTTTCAACATACAACATTTAAAAATACTACTACTGCACCAAGTACACAAGTGCGCCATTTGAGACACGGCCCACGTCCCTGATATTCTCTGCTAAGCTAGTAAGCGGTGCGGGGAAACCGTCTGCGATCCAATGGCCAACGTCGAGTTTGATGCTAGAAAGCAGTGCAAATCTGTATAAAAATCATATTTTTTCATCTCAATAGTAGAAAGTTGGAGGTGACTTTATCTGCAGTAGCAAGCATGTCTCTGCATCATAAAATATTAAGCAACATTCTTTTTTTCCATACATATTCAAATTCATTTTTTTTTTTGTTTTATGTAAATTGGCTGTAATTATTTCATCAACATAAATCTTTTTTTTGCTTTATGTAAATTGGCTTTACATTTTTTTTGTCAACATTAAGTAAACATTTTCAACAGAGCTTTAAATCCCTGCATTCATATGCGAATAGCAATGAGATGGTACTACTACTAATAAATGAAAACAAAAAAAATGAAAAAAAAAAACATCTGCTGGAATCAGTATAAACTTCCTGTTCCACTTTTGCCTTTTCAAGCATTCGTACAATCATCGTACCATGAGTGTTTTCCACTCATTGTTCACGCACATCACCCTTCATGTAACAATTTTTCATAGGTCATGTTTCTAAGCCATGACGTGAACAGGCGTGATGCTGAAGATGTGTTGAACATGACATTGTGATTAGAAATGTACCATCAGACTTGACTATATAAGATACCAAACTTACCGGAAATAACGGTCACATAATTTCACATCATTATGCTGCGTGACAAACTATCCCCTGCTTTTGAGGATCAAAAGAATGAAATGAAAATGGGCTGTGTGACAGTTCACTACGAGCTAAAGAGGATACCAACGAAAGCTCACATTTAAACACCGCTGTAGCGACCACGATAGTGAAACATTTGCAGGTGTGCATCCTCCCCATGCTAGCCTGGCATGGCAGAAAAAAATGAATCGACCACAAATGCGACTAGAACAACCATTTGGTTGGTTCTGGCTTGCCAGGCTATCCCCTGCAGCACACTTCATTTAGCTACTTTTGACTTGGAACAGCACTATAGTCAAGTCAAAACGAAGTATTCGAACTGCACAAATTGGAACAAACCCCTGCATACGCTCACATAACTTTCAGTGCCCATTTAGCGTACGAACAAGAACACACTATGTTAGGCCAACCGGACAAGCTACTGTAAGTTAAGGCATAAGTTGTCAACTCCGACAGCAAATTAGCAGAACAATGAGATTGAATGAACCATAATAGTACAATGGCAGGCCAACCCATAAATACTCCACTCAGAAGATGATATCAAAACATGTACTCTCAAAAAAGTGTGGGCTTTGTAGATTTCAAAGTATCTGAGACTGATCCAGTCCAATACATTCGTACGTGATGAAAGAAAAGTGTGAAGATCTGTGGAGGTCTACTGCCCTCTAGTGATGCAGAGGCCGGTGTGCAGTAGGAACTAAATGTGTTTATTTGTGAATATTCTCCCCTACTGCCGTCTCGTGGGCCAAGGTAAAACGGTCTATCATGTAAATGTAATGAAAAACATGGTCATGAGATATCTTCACACTGCCAAACAATTCAAATACTGTACAACAGTTCCTAAAAATAAATATATGGTGAAGTGCAAGTTATACCGTGAGGCGTGAATTTTAAGCTATATGAAATGCTTCCTGAAATGTATTGTAAACCATATGGGGCACATTCGTGCCTCTGATGTCACGGATAGAGCATGAACTATCTATGCCTGGTTCATGCTTTGTATTGGCTGTCAATAATGTGTCGTGTTGACATTTACAAAAACATCAGCACAGTCATTTCCATTTGTGAGGCAAGCAGTATTTTACAATGTGCAGCAAATACAGGCTGTTTTTCTCTACAAAAAGTGTGATAGCAACTATCACGTCAACGTCAGAGTGTACCCGTCAGGTCTCATAAAACAAGATGTGTGTTTTTGTTTTTGTTTTGTTTTTTTATCTTTCTTTTAACCCTTCGTAGCAGTAGCTCATTGTACGGACAGCGCCACATAGAAATATATCACATTTATAAATACAGACATGGATACTAAAGTAGATATATGCAACAATATAAAACAAAACTGAAAACAAGCGTAACACATCATTGTACAATGTGATTGTGGACAGGGGTAGTAGGTTGCCTTGAGAATTTATGTTCTATAGATTGGCGGGTAGTTCTGGTAAGAATTCTGAGCTGAATATGACTTCTGGTGTCCTTAGGCTGTTTTTTGAACTTATTTCATGGGAGCAAACATCCAAACATATTAAAAAATGATCATGGTAACTTGCACTGTGCTAGTCCACACCCAAATGTTCTAGTGCAGATCTGTGCTCCACAAAGACACTCATATACACAATAACTTGCACAACCTGTTCCATTTACTCATTTTTGACTGACCCATTGGTCCAGAAGAACATGTGACCACACCAAGTGAGTAACTTCAAGTCGTATTTTGAAAATGTCAGCCACCTGTATTTAGCACATAAACTCGTCTGTAGTAAACCAGTGGTAGTGTGGTAGTAATATGGGCTCCCGTAAGTTAGGTTGCAGCAACCGATTCTTGTTCTTGTTAGTGATATTGGTTTGAGTGAAGTCAATCTATGGAGTTATTTTATTATATAGATTTGAGTTTGTGATTTTTCATACATCGCATGATGTGGTTTTGGAACGTCTCAATTGTGTTGCACAGTTGTGTTGCTCAATGTATCCATTCAAAGCAAGACTAAGAGCAGTGTGAACATCTTGTAGTTTAGGGCCAAAGCACACCTCTTAAACTACAGTCACATAAAGCACTCCCAAAACACCTTCAAACTCTATGCTTGAATTAATTTCATTCAAAATCCCACAATCAAGCCCACAAATACATTTTCTTTCTGGGTTTGCTTCGAGTGCGTAGACCCCTTAATAAATAAATACATACAAATAAATACAGATGGGTAGCTGTATCTCTATCGTCCGAGATGCTAGTAGTACCCAACTGGGAAATGAGGATGTGGACTTGGACGTGTCGTGTTCATTCATTTTGTACAGCATCACAAGCCCTTAAAGGCAGAAAGACGTGACATTTATTTTACATTTAATGCCCCCTGCCCCCACTTCATGCTGCTGAGCAAAGCTGAAAGTTGGAACATTGTTTGAGGGAAAATGTTTTTTTTTTTTTAATTATCATTATCATTTTTTTTTGTTACCTTTTTTCAAGTTTCTAAAAATCTGCTGATATGCAGTCGAGAAAAAAAAAGATTTACATATGGCACATTTACTTCTCAGACACAATTCGACAATGTTTCAATACTGTAATCATCATATACGTCACACTGCAGTTTGTCATTTATTTTTTCTTTGCACGATACTGCTTATCACAGTGTAATAAATAATAATTGATCTTCTAAAGACCATTTGACAGTGTGAACACCACACCTTTTGAGGATGTCATAAGACTTGTTTGTGGGCTTGTGGAACTGATGACCACATCATGTTTTCAGTTACAATATGAAAACACAATTAATGTGGAACTTTAACCGTCAGCACCATTGTCGGGAAATGGCAATAGTTATTCACCAATATGCAATGGGAAGGGTAGGGAAGATTACTTTTCAAAATGCTTGTTTGAGACCGTTGATGTCACATACAGTACACGATAAGTACGTTGCAGCATTAACAAACCAACTTTGTTCGGTTAGGTAGCTTTTAAAGAAGAGAATATTAGATATTTACACAGTTCACAGCAGAATCAGTGCTGGTTGTTAACTGCTGGATGGCATCAGTATGTGCTCCAGTGCTGTACGTTAAAACAGATACTCCCTTATTGGCCTGTTCCTGTGGGGAATCAAAGAGGTGAAATAACCTGAACAATGAAATAAGCCCTTACAGTGTGGCGCAGTGTCAAAGGACAATTTAAATTAGCATTCATAGTATGTGTTCATTTCACATGTCTTACTGAAACCAGTTTCAGGGAAAATCTGGTCTGATACCAAAATTATGTATTCATGAAATAATCTGCAGTCGGATTAAGATGATCGATCGTCCACAATACCGAGTCAAAGCAATTTCTGTATTCAACAACTGCACAATGCGAAACAAACCCGAGATGGAGCCCGTTATTTTGCTAATAATAACCCTATTCCTCATACTAATCCCTAACCATTAGCCCCAGCCCCTTAGCATCACACCAACACTAATCCCTAACCATAAAACTAGCGTAGTTAGGACACAGGTTGAAGAGCATCAAGGCGCTCTTGGTTGGTTTTTATTTCGCAGGCTGAGATTCTTCAACAGAGGTGGACAATACAACAGCAGTCCAAATCAGCACCATGGACAACACCATGTCCTGTATCTGAAATAGTGCACTTGGGTCGGTCAGTGCACTGAAACATAGTGCACTATACGTCAGTGCACTGACTTTTTGGTGCACTGTATCGCAGTGTAGCACTGTCTCAAATCACTTACCTCTGTTTTGCACTTACCGGAAATGATGCTGTGACGCTTTGGCACGTCGCGCTGCCAATTTTACGTGCGGCCAGTAGGTAGGACCACAAACAGAACTACAATGCATTAGTGGATATGTTTGCGCACCGATAAGGAAATCATTTGGGCCGCCTTCAGCACACTGGAATTTAAGCAACAACTCTGGACAAGGCCTGTACGGACCCTATTTACTTTTCACTTTGTTCCCGTGACTGGGAGAACACCAGGTGTTGCGGATGGTGGGCATGGAAGGGCGGGACCAAATGGCCGTACCGCCGCTGTCACCATGTCCTATCGCAAGTTTGAATTACGTAAATAGATTTTCGTTTCCTTCTTTATTGTTTATTTTCTCGTCTTCCTGCCGAGTGGTTACATTTAATTTGTTCAAGATAGCTTCTACAGTGCCCTACTCACTAAAAAAATGCACAAGTGCACCATTTGAGACACAGTGACAGACCTGTGTGTGTTGTGTGTAATTTCAGTGATCTGAGACTGGGGGGAAGGCGCTGTGTACCGGCTTGTGGGAGCTGAGGCTAACATACGTCTAGAGCAGCAACGCAGGTTCGGTGATGGCCAACGTCTCGCTCCCACTTGCCCAACCTGTAATCTACGAGTCAGTCCCTGAAGAGGCGATGGAGTGAACTTGCTGGTTGTTGCCTCCAGCTCTCTGAACAGTGCGAGTTATTAGTTATCAGTAGAGAGAGAGTGGTGAGAGCTTCCAGTCAAACAATCACAGTAACTTACTGTGGCGGCCGCTTCCTGTTGGCACTTCTTGATATGCAATGCACGTAGAGGCACAGCGCTACAGTCTCCCTGGGAGGCCCATAGCAAAGAAAAGGGTTACTGTTTTTATTTGCACGTAATATATGACGACATATCACTGACATATCAATTCTGTTATTATATACGCAGTCAATGAGTCAGAGATGTGACCAAGTCCCTCTTTCAAGTCTCAAGTCTCAAGTCCTTCTTGGGCAAGTCAAGTCAAGTCCCAAGTCAACTCCAAGTCAAGTCATCATTAACATGCTGTCATTTTAGCCCCAGAATGTGATTTTAATAAATTAGAAAAAAAAAATCAAGCAATGCTAGTATAAAAGCAAAACTATTAATTTATTTTGACTTTATTCTGATAGATAGATTCTGGAGCTAAAATGACAGCATGTTAATGATGACTTCATTTGGATTTGACTTGGGACTTGACTTGACTTGCCCAAGAAGGACTTGAGACTTGAAAGAGGGACTTGGTCACATCTCTGCAATGAGTTACGTATTAATTTAAAGAACTCAGCAGCCACCCACCAGCCTCCATGGGGGAGACCCGGGAGACATCCAGAAACCCACCACCACCCACGGGGGAAGACCCCCAGACAGCCGCCACCATTCATGTGGGGCACCCAGTACACCCCTGACAACCACGCACCCATATTATATATATATATATGTTGTAAAGTTTCATTATTCATGTTGTTGGTGAGTGCGTTGGGATTAGAGCTAATTGATTAATCGTTGCCTTGTTTGGCCCATTCGTCGCTCAAACGTGTTAAATATTTGTTGCTCCCACTGTCAGCGGCATGGCCACTCCCATCATCTTGGATATTGAATAGTGCTGAGCCCCACAGCAATGCAAATACAAATAACAAGGTT
>OMKY01086895.1:0-15115 GCA_900302395.1 Bregmaceros cantori | reverse complement strand
TCTCGGCCTAGTTGAAGAAATAACTACTGCTTTGGAATTTTTTGTTGTTGTTGTTGATGTTAGTTAATTTTGGTTGATTAACAGTACTCCTTTAACAGAGGACTGGAGGAAAGAGAAGATTGAGATTTTCAATCAGTCTCAATCTTGGCTAGATGAGCCGGTCCCTACGGATAATAGACGTATATTTAGGTAATAAAATCAGATTAAAGGTTGTCAATGTGAAAACTCCTTTAACGGAGGAAAAGACATTGACTTTTAGATTAAAATGATGTCAATGTGAAAACTCCGTTAACGGAGAAAAAGACATTGACTTTTAGATTAAAATGATGTCAATGTGAAAACTCCTTTAACGGAGAAAAAGACATTGACTTTTAGATTAAAATGATGTCAATGTGAAAACTCCTTTAACGGAGAAAAACACATCGACTTTTAGCGAGGGAAAGGGACCTCTATATAGAGGTCCCTCACCAGGAAGTAGTAAGCCTGGTGAGTGCCAGCATATAATCATCACTAATATACTGGCGATATTTTATTTAAGTCCATCATTTAGTCTAATAATTAAAAAAATAAAATAAAAATAAGATCGTTATTGTCTTTACCTGCGTGTAGATGAAGTCCATGCGCCACAAAAAAAAAAAACAGCCGTTAGTTGTAAAAGTCCTCCTTGTAGCAACACGTTGCGCTCCCATTGGTCTCCCGTTGTTAATACCGTCCAACTTTCAAAGTCTTCTTAACAAGTTTTTCAGCGTTGATATTATAACAATAAAAGCTATATAATAAAATCCGTTTCGAGTCGACGACTGAATAACAACGCGTGCACACACACACACTGTACACGCACCTGCAGACTCCACGCATGGGGCCTGCAGGTAGCGTGTGGAAACGTACGTGCACAAGAGCATGTATTTTGAAACTGACGTACTGTAAACCTTTTCAACATTTAACCATAAACTGTAACTCAACTGGAGACATTGCACGTCCATCTCTGCGCAGAGCGTGGGGTTAAATAGTGCCTCACGCAGGTGTTTCAGTGACGGAGTTAACTAATTTAATTGGTTTCATTTAAATAGCGATCTTTTCTTTATATTTCATTTAATTATTTATTGATATTTTAGTGACAGCATTTGTTGAATTTCCTGTGTACTTTTGTTGTCTATTTGGTTTGATTTTTACATAATTGTTATTTTTTAATTACGTTGGCCAAATGGGCGGAGCCTCGGCCGCACACGTCACTTGGCGTCTGGCAGTATTTTGAGCCGGAGCCAGAGGGCACAACTCCCGTTAAAGTGGAAGACCCTACTTAAAGCAGTAGTATGCAGTTGTTGTTTTTTTTATTTTCATGTGTTTTGTAGTCTGGACACACAGATAATGGATGCTAGTCCCAGACTCTGGACTCTCCCGATGCCAGCACCCCAGGAGCGGTTATCAAAATGTACTAATATCAAGAAGGCATAAACATGCGTCTGGCGTGGTCGGCACCTCTGGTGTCACACACAACAACTGCCTGGACATTGGAGGCCTTTACTGCAATGGATGAGAATCAATGGACACTTCTACAAGGATGAAGGCTGCACTACTGCAGAAGTTCAACATCACCCCTGAGACCTACCACCAGTGATTTCGGTCTTTACAGGGACGTAACACCATCTGAAGGGACTTTATCAGTGCTGGATCTGATCAGGAGATTGTTCGAATGAGGAAATTGGCGAGACCATCATCTTGGTGCCACTTTTTGGCGTGTTGCGGACTTGGGTAGTCGAGATGCTGACTTAGGTGAAGGAACATGACCCAAGTGATGGATTTAATGCTGCTATTAAGTGCTGGCACTTCTGTACTCCAACGTCGGCAAGGGAGCAGAGTTGGGTGGCATTTCCATCGCCTGGCAACCGGCGGTTGGTGATGTATTTGTGCAGGCGCACAAATGAAGTGACGCAACTGTCGAACAGAACCCCATAAGCGTGAACATGCACACACACACCTGCGCATGAGTGATGGAACCACTCGTCCCAGACACGTTGACGCAATTACGCTCTCAGTGAAACCATTGTGAAACCATCGGCAAAAACAATTGACGATGTATTCGTGCAATCGTCCAACTCTGCAAGGGAGTACCCGCTGCACGCTACTCCAACATGGTAAAACAGAGGAGCTGCCAGCCACACCTAACTCACGACAAGAGCCAGGAGCGTCCAGGAACCAACTCTGCCCCGAACCAACAGGGAACAGGTAAGGATCTTCTCTGTCCCTACTGTCCGCAGCTGCAAGGCTTCTGTGCGTGCACGGGGATACGCATCCCTACTCCAAAACAGATGTGTCAGTTGTCATTGAGGGACAAACGTACCTCCTGACTTTTGGGGTGGTAGAAAACCTGCCAGTTGATTTAATTTTGGGGTGGTTTTTGGTGAATTTACTCCACGGAGAAGGACTAGAGAGGACTAGAGAAAGGGGTGGTAAATGTTCCTTGCTCTGTAGTCACTAGCGCTCAGGCTAAATCCGGCCTTGAACCACTCCCAGACTTGGACAGCAGTCTGTGTGAGGGGAGCAACAAGGTCCATAAAAAGTCATGACACCAGCTACACTTTGAAAAGAATAATATGAATGGTGTTCATTCTGTCAAACCATGTAGTAATAATATATTATCATATTATAATTTCCTTAAAATTAATTTCCGTTAAATGACGGGAATAAGGTTTTTTAAAGACCTTATAAATAAAATGGCAATTTTGGTCGCAATTCTTCTAGCTTCTTCAGAATTAGCGTCCAGTTGCCATGGTGACACCGCTGTTGTGTGCGGCGCCGCCTTCATGGGTTAGCGGCAGCGCTTCTGAAGGCATGCTGTAGGGGGCGCTACTCCATTCATGCTCATGTTATTTTGCCAGTAGCTCTGGCGTTTTCTGAGAGTTCAAACAACACTCTCCTAGGGCTTAAAGCCTAGGCAATTGCCAAGCGAGTCCACTAAAGGTCCAGTACACCAAGCGCGCACCTTTACATGCAACCATACATTCCTACATTCATATTGCATGTTTTGTTGGTAGTTGTTAGAACTGCCACCAGGAATCATAACAGCCGCAGCTTTATCACTGCCTTGTGGGCGTGGTCTGATTGGTTTTCAGAGAGGGAGGCGTGGTCTGCCTCCTCCTGTCCGGGGGCCGTTGCAGGATAGAGTCCCAAACACGTGAAAAGGTGTAAACTCCTTCATCTCTATTGATGGTGTTCTTGCCACACTTTGTTGATCCATTGTTGATATCTCTTGCTATCTGTCCCGGTCCATGACGTGGTTATTCCATTTGCAGTGATCTAATATATATATATGCTTTTAAAAGAAAATGTGGTTGACAGAGCCAGATGACGAAATGACTCAGAAAATGTGGGAAATGCAGAATATCTTATATCTTAGCACCATTGTTAGCTGGTCAAAAAGCCAGAGGGACTCGGGGAAAACATGTTTCATTGTCGATAATGATGTGTTGTGTGCGGTAGAAGATGACCGTACGTGCCTTGTTGTTCACTGGGACACTTTCTGTCCAAGATAAACAAAAAGGTAAATATTGGTATGGAAGTTATCAATAGAGAGCTGACTCACTTTCCCTCCAGAACATTTATGAGGAATCGGTCCTAAGCCTGGCCAAGAGAGTGCTGGCCGATTCATCACACATTCTTTTTAACGAATACAAAATGTGAATACATGGAGCTGCAGGAGCAACAGACACCAGCGCTCATTTTTGCCAACTTTGCCACAACTATTGGCCTTAGTTGATTTCTTCATTTCATGGCTATGCATAGCCATGAAGCTGTAGACCAGTGATTATGCATCTTGCACACACGGTTCCTTGGGCTGGTCACTTGGGGGTGCCAGAAAACATTTAAACGTGTTAGCTTGCACTTCTTTTGGGCGTCACTGTACAATGACATACAAAACTACTCTCACTTGTCCCATTTGCCAAAAGACTTCCACTCGTAAGATCAGTGTCGCGTGTGGAGGAGACATTGCACGCCTATCTCTGCGCAGAGCGGCAAACAGAGTGTATCCTGCCGCTGAGTTAAATAGTGCCTTGCACAGGTTTTTCAATGACATAGATAATTAATTCAGATTGGTTTAATTTAAATAACAATGTTTTGGTTATATTTTATTTCCTTATTTATTTCTATTTTAATGACACCATATATTGGATTTCCTGTGTACTTTTGTTGTCTATTTTATTACATTTCTACATAATTGTTATTTTTTTAATTATTTAGGCCAAATGGGCGGAGCCTCTGCCTCGCACAAGTCAGTTGGCGTCTGACAGTACCTTGGGTGGGAGCCAGAGGGCACAACCCCTACTTAAAGCAGTAGTATGCAGTTTTTCCCAAATATATTTCCATGTATCTTTCCGTTTGGTTCTACATTGAACCTATAAATACTAAATAAGGAGCAGTGAATCATTTTTCTCAATATCTTCTGAGTCAGCCATAGCACACAACAATTTGTGGGTTTATTATCTGCGGCAAGCAGGTAATAATGTTTTCAGTTGCCTTGGTTTGTCTGTCAGCAGGATAACTAAAAAAAGTTCTGCACGGATCTGGATGAAATTTTGTAGAATTGTTGGAAATGACCCACGGAACAAATAATAACTTTTGGTGCATTTCTGTAGACTATAAGTAACAAAATAGTTTTCACAACTATTATGGGCTTTCAAACTGTGATCACTTCAAGCAACACGCAGTAGTTGTCTCCACTCTTCTGCACATTACTAACACAGCTCAGATAGTGTAGCGGTTAGCGCTACGGTCTGCCAAGCTGGAGACCTGGGTTTATGTCCCACCTCTGGCAGGTAGTGAAAAGATTGATTTTTATGACTAAAGTCCCGTGTACCTCCAAGAGCTCTTGGAGGTACCACTGGTGACAGCTAATTACATTTTGGGGCATTTCTCTAGCCTATATATAACATAATAGCGTCTAGATGTTTTGGCATCAGTGACCCCATGGTCTTGGTGCAGGTTTGCACTCTCTGAGTGCTTCTGGTTTATATTTCACCATTACCATTCCCACTGTCTGTGAGCTGAGACTGCGGAATGAAAATAATTTCCCTTTGGGATCAATAAAGTATTCTCATTCTGATTCTGATTTATTTTCATTTACCTTTTTATTATGTTTTTATTTTTGGAGGCACCCAGAGGCAGTGATGTGCAGTATCTATTACCAGGAGACTCTGGTGGTTTGTTTTGAGTTGTTTTGCAGATAGCAGCAAGCTTAATTGGAGGCATTTGGGTCGATGGTGACCTCTTGACATTATCCATTTGAAGAAGATCAAACTATGGACTGAACTGCATCATCTCCAGTATTCACAGCAACAATCACTACCTCATAGCACTTGTATGTCGATTATTGATCACCATTCATTCCTGCATTCATATCCTCAGATGAAATACAGAACTGTGGCTGCCATATTCCTGGGTGTGCATTATATTATATATTATATTATATGTTATTATATATTATATGATGACCCAAATGAATTAGAATCATGTGGAACAGACAAATATAACTGAAAGATTAGATTTAAAGGCATATTTGTAGCTGTAGATATAATATACATACATACGTAGATATAATATACATATATAATTTCATTTATTTTATTCAAAAGATGGTGTCATATGACAGAGCTTCAACCAGTAGGGTAGGTTGAGTTTATTCAACTGCCCACTGGTTGAGCGTGGGTGGGGCGTCATATCCTTGACAACCAGGCACCAATGTAATCCTGCATATGACCCATAATAACAATAATAATAATAATAATAACAATAATAATAATAATAGTAACAATAATAATAATAATTTGCTGCATTTCTACATACGTGTATTGTTATTCTGTTATATTCTGTTATATATAACAAACTGGTGTGGGCGGCGTTTGGTATAGGAGAGACGTGGGCGGAGTTTCGTATAGGCGAGAAGAGATGTGGGTGGAGTTTGGTATGGGCGACGTGAGATGTGGGTGGAGTTTGGTATGGGCGACGTGAGATGTGGGCAGAGTTTGGTATGGGCGACGCGAGACGTGGTCGGAGTTTTGATTGACACTTTTTTTGACATGTTTTTCAACCCTGGTGTTACCAGACCCAATGATCCTTCTGATTGCGTGCAATGAGTGGACGATTCGTTGGTTCTGGCTCGCCAGGCTAGCGGAATGTGGGGTGCCTGCGGTTTGAGCAGGTGTGGTGCTTGGTGTCTGTGGTGGTTGGTGTGTGTGGTGGTTTAGTTGGAAGTCTGTGGTGGTTTCCTGATGTGTCTGTGCTAGCGTTCCTGCCATTATGATGCATGATGATGACTACCGGATGCTGGATACTTTATTTAGCCCAGCGGCTGCTGTAGCCTCACTTCCCCAACATGTGGACATCCTTTGCTGTCCTCCTCTCTCCTGTTCTCCCCCTCTCTCCTGCTCTCTCCCTCTCTCTTTAAATGACTGCTCAGCCTCTCGGATCTTGGGTGGGACATTGTTTCGTTCAACACGAGTGCCGTTATCCTTTGGTGACGTCCAACGTGGGGAAACGCTACTGTTGTTCACGGCATGATCCTTTTTCCTAAGTGGTTTTGCCGGGAACTCGTCATGGGTCATTCCTAGAGGATAGTGTTTTTAAACGTTTGGTGTGTCATGTCCAAGGCCCCTCCACCTTAAGCTGGGCGTTCACTGTTTGATTTTTTTCAAAGGCTGCTGCTCCCCACTGAACAAGTGAAACGCAACGCTTAAAGCTTTACAGCTCGCCAGTCACCAACTCACACTATACGATCTGATGGTTGGGTGCGATCTGACTGCTGACACTACACAACACGCCGGCTGAATTTAATTCAGCACAACGCTTTTTAATTCTACAACGCTAGACAAAGTTTAGACACATTTTCCACCTGCCGGACGGCTGGCATCATGACACATTGGAATGGTACGACTTTCAAAGACTTGACAATAAATGATAATGAATGTATAAAACTGTAAATATTTTAAAGTAATTTAAAATATGTTTATTCTTAGTAATTTAAAATATGTTATAAAATTCGGCCCGATCTCAGGAATAGCCGCACGACTGGAAAATTGTGGCAAAATGGGCTGAAAATCACAGTGTACGCCCGGCTTTACGCTTTCTGCAGTAGATTCTCTGATGACTGCGGAGATAAAACATGGAAATACGATCATCTTTCAACACTCTGTCTCCCGAGTGACTGGGACGTTGTATGCTGTTCTAAGTGAGACAAATGAGTGTGCATGCCATGCTTTGATTAATTTGTTCTTCACATCGTCTACGACACAACACTTTCTGCCACATCCACGACTGAACGTTTCTGCATCAGCCCAAATTGGAAGGAGGAGGGCAGGGTATATTTTGATTTCCAGTCTGTGAACTCAATTGACACTCTCACCTGGGGCATGGGTAAAACAATGGCATCGTCATATAATATGAATATATATTGAATATATTGTGAAGGTTGATGGAATCCGTGTAGTTTTGGGGAAGAATTGAATATGGAAGACCTCCTTGTTCTTGAGAAGTTTATTTCAGGACTCCGGAATTTCAAGAGGCAGGATGAATAGATAGATATACCATAACTATAGAACGTGCTGGAATGTGATGTCACAATGCACTGTCACAGGCCAGCCCACTATGACTCACAATTCAGTCCATATTACATCACCTTTATACACAGGGTCCTATCTGTATGATGGCTCGATAAATATATGTGGAAGTCACCACAGTATATAATTTTATTGAAGTTATTATGAAGACGTAATAACATTTTAGTAACAAAGCATTCTGCCATAATTCCAATTGATCAATCGTTTTTAAAGTTTGTGCTAAAATACAGATTCACTTGGATATGAGCATCCAAGGGAAGAACGTGTGATTTATTTATCTCAAAATAGGTGCATTAAAAAAAAAAAAGAAAAAAAGCAAAGACATGAATGATGAATACTTTGATTTTGTATGAAAAGAGTTGCAGAATGAAGAGAAAGTAGTAGCTGTTGTAATGCAAAAGAGACATTATAGACATCATATTATTTTAATGTAGTTGAGTAATGGCGTTTACTAATCATCCATTCTCATGTTCCACTTTTCCATCTCACAGTGTTTGTGTTCAAAGGTTGTGGTTGTGGAGTTTGAGGTAAAATGTCAGACCAACAGGTCTGTGGCCACTGGGGAGCGCTGGCGGTGACGGCTGAGTTGTGGTTAATTGGAGGGTGTTTGTGGGGACATTGCAGCGCCCTTGGCTTCTCAACCGAGGCCAAAGATTCTACTGAGAGTTAAAACTATTCATTTAAAGCTCTACTGGGCCAGACAGACACACAGAAATGGTCTATACTTTTTACTCATTACTAGAAGTGGGTAAATAATTAATATAAACTATGATATTAGATCATATTACACTTATAATAACTCCCATTCCGATAAAGTTTGAATCGCAAAAGGTTTTGGGGTTTTTGGAGGGAGCCTAACAAAATAAGCGGATACTTTTATTTGGATTCGCACTTTACATCACTGCAAATATGCCAAAATTAATTTTGGAATGCAGAGGCTTCGGAATGCAGGCGTGCAACCGAGTAGGAGAGAGTGAGAGAGACAATTAGTGAGCGATGGGTGCACGGCGGTGACAGGTGTGTAGATTGTGGCTAATTGGTGCGTCGCGGGAGCGTCCAACGTCTGTGGCGTCGGTCCAGCGGCCCATCCGGGGCCGCCCGGGGGTTAAAGCTATTAGGATGTGATCCACGCGTAATGAGCTCCTGTTCAAAAGCATTCCTTCAAAAAGTGCAACTTCACGCCCGCCGCTCCCCAAACTCACTCCTCTCTCTCTCTCTCAGTGACTTGCTAAACCTGATCTGTCTCTCTTTTCTCTTTTACTCTCTCGCTCAATCCTCTAAAACATGCCGTTTCGTTTAAGAGGAAGCCATGTCAAATGAGAGGAAGGCGCCCTTGTGGAGGTTTTCATGGATTGGAGAATTCAGCAAATATTGACAGAGAGTGTTTCACTTTGCACTCATAAGAAGTATTAATAAGCATCATTTTTTGGTGTTGAACCAGAATTTTGGTGTCATGGCAACTCTAGTCCACAGATCACGTCTCGCAGCCAAAGTTTAATTATTTTAACTTCCACTTTGCATGTTGATATATCTATTCATTAATTAACATGCTGATATATCTATTTATGAATTTTATTACAGCAGACTTAATATGCTGACATATATCTATTTATTATAACGGCAGACTTAACATGCTGATATATCTATTTATTATTACAGCAGCCTAAACAAAGGAGCCAGACGGGGTACTTGAGGCCGACAAAGGGTAGCTTCCTGGAACATAGCAGGCAGCTGCTGCTGCTACTACCGTGCTACCGCGTACTGCTTTTGTATTCTTTTAAAGGCAGACAACCATTCACACACACACACGCACACACACACACACACACACCAAACACACAAGGGAAGGGGAGAAGGAAATAGGGGACAAATATCCTGTGAAGAGGAGTTATTAGGTCTGGTGAGCCGGGGCAAGAGAGCTACGCAGTGAGAACCTCAGTTTTTCAAGATTAATGCACGAGAAGAGGTCTCTGTTCCAACATGCCAGTGACGGGGCAGTGGGGTCTTTCCATTTGAGGAGGATGAGGCGTCTGACCAATAGCATAGAGAAGGCTAAGGGATGTTTCATTTTGTGAAGGGCTAGACAAAGTTGCTATACCATATATGCTATGATGGAAGATTATGACATGAAGTAATGTATTACAATGATTCCTTCAAGTGGCATCAGTAGGGTGACCAGAAATTCTGGATAGACAAAAAGCGCGAACAATGGCACACATTTTCACTTTCACTGACAAATTTAAATAGTGACATGATCTGATTAATATAGGCTACTAAATAGTTTAATAGCATTGGCCTAGATGTGACAAGCTTGGGAGATGCAGTCTTGTATTATGCTAAAGCCTACCCACCTGCACGCGCATGTGTGCGCGCCCCGTCCCGAATTTCAGCCAACCTTCAAAAATGAGAATTTAAATGTGCATATGTGAATACATGTGTGCCTGTGTGCATCCATTGAAATTCTGCTGACAACAGAGACTTGTTTAACTTGTCCACCAACAATAAGAATTTATGTTAGAGGCTGATTTCTTTATTTCCACCTACATCTACAAAATCATTATTTATCCCAGTGGAACGATTCAAATTAATATTTTAAATAAAAGACATAAATATGTACTATATGTGAATATCAATTTAAATAAATTCTCCCCTTCCCAACACGACAATGAATATTGATTCCTATTTAGCTCAAGGTAAAAATCTACCCCCAGCCATATTGTTGCTGTCATTTCCATTATAAATTGCGAGGACACGGTTTCCTCCAATATCGACAACGCGTAATGGCTTGTCAAATGGCAAAAATAATAATGACTAAAATAGATTGCTATCCGACGATCCGAACGCAATGTGCATAGGAGGGGGAAGGGAGCAACATATGGACATCAATATGTAATCTCTGGCCGTACGTGTGTTTATCGTGGCGTCCATTTTGTTATCACATTATTTCATTAATCCGACATTTTTACGACGTTTTACTGCTGACCCATTTTTTTGCACATCGACCGATGTTATTGCTTTGCCGGAGCAGTAAACATTCACAGGCGCCAAACAACGTGAGGAAAAACAAGTATTAGGCGAAATGTGGATGTCAATATGTACTGTGTTTACAGCATTTAGAATACCATATTTACATTTTTACTGTTACCATTTGTGTTAGTTTTCTGCATTTATTAAGTGCAGTATAATACCACCACAATTACAGAAGTACACAATTGTGGTGGAGTTGCTATGACCATTTTTAACGACAATGGAGCAACCATGTGCAAATGTGGGAATCATCCACACATTGCACGCAATGAGAATGATCATTGAGTCTGGTAAAACCAGGGTCGAAAGATGCGCAGTCACAGCGCAGTAGGTGGGCGTGACCACCAAAATCCGCCCATGTCTCACGTCACGCATACTAAATTCAACCCACGTCTTGCCCAGACTCAATGTATCTTCTAGTGGCGTGCAATGCGTGGACGATTCGTTGGTTCTGGCTCTCCAGGCTAACGATGTATCCTTCGTGGAAGAATTTGTACCTTTGTCGTTAGTGTTTGTTGCCATTAAAACGGAAGTGAACATATCATGGCGTAATTCAGCTCTTTAGCGAAATTGGACTTGCTGAGAAATATATGCTCTACCTGAGGCAACCTCAGGGTTGAGAAGAATTTTTGAAATTCATTGCTTTTATTGCCTATTAATCAGTAACATACTCAAGTCAAATAACATAAATTCAACTGTTATGTCCATCCAAAAGCCATATTAACAGGCAACACCAAAGGCGTCTTAGCAGGCAACACAAGACACGACTACTCTCCATGACTGCCAGAGAATAACTGCTTTTAATGACATTATGACACGCTCAAAAGATCACAGTCGGTCTAGCCAAGTGTGACATCACAATAACCAGCCAGATATTTCCATCCATTAAAATCTAAAAAACACACAATATTACACAACACACATTACTATCAAATGACCAGACACAACATCAACAGATAACTTCATGGGGGGCTTGCGGTGGCCGAGCGGGTGGAGAGCGCGTGTGTTGCAGGTTCAAATCCCTGTCCGGCTTTTCTGCAATGTCTCCCCTGACTCTTAATCCCAGTTTCTGATTTAATCCTGTCACTATCTATCTCAATAAAGAATGAAAAACGGCGCTTGCACCAAAAAAACATGAAAAAAAAACTTATAACTTCATGCCCATTAGTTGCTGTAACTATAAGCTAGTACTTTTGCTTTGTCCCCTGGCTCTTATAAAATTATGTGGCTAATCTATGGATTTGTACCGCAAGCTGCTGCCGCTGTGGGACCTTGTAAATATATGAGGTCTCAACACAGAGCCTTGGTGCGCACCACGCACCTGCTGGTTGGGGGATAGCACTCCTCCCTCTTCCAGAGAGGTGAACAAGTTCACACAGGGAAGAGGAGAACCACAACTTGATCAACAACTTCTTAATTTAATCTAACGTGTGTGGTTTGTGTGAGTGTAATATGAGTGAGTGCAAGTATACAGCAGGGCTGGTTACCTATTCAAATTTCCTGAATTTATTTAAATTCATAAAGTCAAAATTTGATTCAGATTTTTTTTTATATTGCTGGATTGTCACTTTAAAATAAATACTGTCTCATAGACAAAAGAACCCCATGTGCATTTGTTATTGTATCTGTGTATGTGTAAAAGTGCCACACAGAGAGAAGAGTCAATAATCTAAAAGTATTTATCTTAGAGAAATGTCAAAGTTTGAAATAAAATTGCTATGGGTTTATGGGTTCCCCACAAAACCACAGCAGGGTTTGTGGAAAAAGAAATATTGATTTGTCAATTCACATTCTTTTGAATCAATTCAATAATATTTAATGAATCGATTTTCGAATGTTTTAATTAAGCCAGCCCTAGCGCGTAGACTGCATATATATACACACACTTATTAAAACACTTACACTTCATACAATGTTTCAATGTCTTCTTAATAATTTTAAAACCCGGGGGTGGTACTCACAGCGCTGTGACGGTGGTGTTGGGCAGGGAGTTGGGGGGGAGGGTGTCCATTAGGTCCACATCGTCACAGACCACCTTGACGCGCACGGAAGTGCGCCCCTGCAGGTGCTTCTTGGTCCTCTCGGCGACGCACTGGCAGCTATCCACGATCAGGTCCGGACAACTTCGGTTGCTGCCCCACGAACACGTCCACATCGCCGCCAGCACCACCCAAAACAAAGCCAACGGCTTCATCGCGTTCTTGGCAAGATGGAACTTTTAAATAGTTACCCGTCAAATATGTTTTACTCGCTGTAACGGTTTCACGGCGTCACCGGCAGCGCACAGCCGCGGGCCGCATCACCCCATCAAGCGGGACCGCGCTGACATCTTCACATTCAACCCATCGCTCGAGATCCAGGTTCTGTGGGTATTCAAGGCGGCAGACTGTAGTTCTTTTAAGAACTAACCTCCCCCCCAAAAAAATCAAATTCAACAACAAAATAACTCCACAAAATTCACCAGCGGGGAAACTCCAATGATTAATCCGTCTCTCCGCGCATTGGCGGTGACGCACGGCGCGCCAAAGTTCCGATAAACGCGCAGCAAAAGTCCTGTTGGAGGGGGCGGCTGTCGGTCTGGAGGGGGGCGGCTGTGCGCCTGTCAACAGGTTGTCGGAGCCGAGCCTCCGTCTGCGTGCTTGGCTACGTGCCTCCGTGGGAAGTGTCCCGGGACGGGGGGCCGGCGGGGGGCTCCAGTGCTCGGCGTGGGAGCGCAGAGAAGGTCCCTCCCCTGACCTGCATGTCCCGAACAAGACTCTGGGACAGTCTGCGTGTCTGTTGGACATGGCGTCCACCAGCATAAACATTTACATTGCACATTAAATAGTTAACATACCGCTCTCATCCATCATCACACACTCGGCTACTGATGGTAGAACAAGATAAATAAAGAAATTATTAAATAAAAACAGCAATAATCGTTAAAACGATAATAAATGTAATAAATGCCAATGTAAAAAGAAAATGGTCTACTTTCACAAAGATAACATCAGCAAAAGGAAAGTTACCCATACAGTTACAAGTTAACCTGGTGGGCCCGAACCAATGAATCGTCCACGCATCGCACGCGATTTGAACGATCAACGGCGTGCGATGGGTGGATCATTCGTTGGTTCTGGCTCGCCAGCATAGTTACAAGTTACTTTTTGAAAATTGTAATCAGTATTGTAATCTTATTTTCCCATTTTAAAATCAATGAAGGGATTACATTCCATTAACTACTTTTACATGTAACCCTAAGACGAGGAAGTCAAAAATTTAGGGGGCGCCGTTTGGCGGAGTGGTTAAAGACGCTGCACATGACTCGCCCCCTCACAGCACCGCAATCCTGTGATTTCTCCTCCCCTCGTCGGCTTGTCTGCGATGTCTACCCCCGATCATTTCTACCCAGTTCCAGACTAATCCTATCCAGAGATGGCAAGTAACGAAGTACAAATACTTAAGTGTAATGGATTTAAAAAGACACCAGGGGGAGCTGTGCGATAAATGTCACACACAACGCAAGATAGAGTATCAACCAATTAGAGCACATACTTGTAGGGAAGGGGAGAGTTCCCAGCATGCAGCTGGGGCTGGGACTGAGTAGACACACTTACCTATGTTAATGTGCAACCAGGGACAGTACATCCGTTACATAAGTACTGTACTTAAGTAGTTCTTTCACGTATCTGTACTTTTCGAAGTACTTTTTTTCTCTGATGACTTTTTACTTGTACTCAGTATATTTTTAACAACAATAACTGTACTTCTACTCCTTAGTTTTCGCAAAACAGGATTGTTACTGCGCATCAATGGTAATAGGCCTATGTACTGTGTGAATGAGCCAGTAGGGGGCGGTAATGCCAGAGAGTATAGAATGACAAGCGTGCACATGGGCCTGTATTATGGGAGACAGCTGAGCAACTGCCGTGAACAAGGTGCCATATCTCCTGTCGCCCCATTCAATACTCAGACGAGTGGAGTGATGTGGTCCAATTGTGTAAACCCTCATTTACTGTTCTTTTTGGGCGGAGTTTATTATATAGGCCACTCGAGATGTGGGCGGAGTTTGGTATGGGCGACTCGAAATGTGGGCGGAGTTTGGTATGGTTGACGCGCAATGTGGGCAGACTTTGGTATGGGTGACGCAAGATGTATGGGCGATGTGAGACGTGGGCAGAGTTTGGTTGTTACGCCTCCACGTCGCTTGTACCACCTACTGTGCTGTGACTGTATAACACAATTTTCTTTTGGCACGTTTTTTGACCCTGCTTTTACCAGACCCAATGATTGTTCTAGTGTAGTAAGGAGGACAACACACACAGACACATTCATGTAGCACAGATAAACATGATGAGCAAGATGCAAATTACTTATTTTTATTTATTATTCATCTTTTATGCTCAGCCTCTGTGGAAAAGAATATGAAACAAGAGAGCATCAGAACATTGGAGAGGGAGGGTGGGAGAGAGATAGAGAAAGAGAGGGAAAGGGGGAGA
>OMKY01086894.1:0-13395 GCA_900302395.1 Bregmaceros cantori | reverse complement strand
AAGCCGACCAGGCATGGCCCGACCCAACAGTGCATTGTAATATAATCACATAGGGATTGAATGGGGCGATACATACACCTGTCTGAAGCCGTGCGAAGCACGGCTTCAGTATTTCATGAATCATGTTAACCTGGCATGACCAGCATTCAGCCGTGCGAAGCACGGCTTCAGACCTGGCATGACCAGACCCAACACACTGCAACAAGGCCGTGCGAAGCACGGCTTCAGACCTGGCATGGCCAGACCCAACACACGGTAAATGGGCCGTGCGAAGCACGGCTTCAGACCTGGCATGGCCAGACCCAACACATCGTAATTAGGCCGTGCGAAGCACGGCTTCAGACCTGTCATGACCAGACCCAACACACGGTAAATGGGCCGTGCGAAGCACGGCTTCAGACCTGGCATAGGCGTTAGCATGCGGCATTCACAACCAGCAATTTCTTGGAATTGCACCTCTAGTTATTATTGTTATTATTATTGATATAGCCCATAAGTAACAATCATACTTTATCAACAACTTACCAATAGATCGATCGGCGCTTGCCGTGGTCAGGTGACCAGAGTTCCTTGTCACTGGGGCCGCTGGGTAGTGTAGCTGGCTTGTGCTGAGCATGTTTGCGTCAATCGCGATTGTGCTACTCTACGAGCAGTTGCATTGATAATAGGTTTGCCACACATACTGCTAGCACTAAAAGTACAATTTTTTTGTACCACTACGGTACGGTTTGCAATCTCTGAGTGCTTCTAGTTTCAGAATTGCCGCAGACAATAAAGTATCGGGAACCGGAACCATCTAGGCCTATTACTTACGCTTTGAGGTTTGGTGATAAATAAAAAGTCATTGCATTATTCTGATGATGCGGATTGAAGCGATATTGTCCCAACAGCATCTCAAACGTACTCAAACGTAGTCCTACATAACAACCACCCGAGGTCAGCCTTGTGGAGTTCAGCCGCTGTGTCGAGGCATGTCGTGTCGCCATGGCAATCACTCCATGCATCAGAAGACTCAAAATCACCATCCCTAACCCATCCCTCACTAGCCTGGCGAGCCAGAGCCAACATATCGCAGAACTCTAGATGCTTGCATTGGGTCTGGTAAAACCATGCTCGGAAAATGTAAAAAATCAATCAAATCAATCAAATCGTGTTATCCAGTCACAGCGCAGTAGTCTCGTGTACCCCGTACAAACTCCGCCCACGTCTTGCATAGCTCGTACAAACTACCCCCTTGTCCGCGTGGATTGGTCGATTGATTTCGTTCCGACGGAGACTCTGAAGACATCCACTGGCGTCTGTGATCCATTACGATTCTTTATCATCTTCCTCTTTTTGGGTATTATGGCGGTTAGCATAAGGTGGTGGGGACAAAACAGCTCATCAGACAAAGTGGGTGGGACATGCCCCTGCCGACCCCAGCGGAAATGACCGAAAAAATGACCGGTATCATTATTTTTACAGATTCACCGGAGCGTCTATTGTGTCCGAATTCATTCTCTATGTATGTATGTTGCTTCTTCATTGCAATGTGCTGAAATAAAGGACATTTGAGAGGACAATTATGTTTTCTAATCTAGCGCTTGGTCATCTAGGCCTTTTAAAAAAAAAAAGGTCTTGGAGTCAGTAGTGATCGAAGAGAACATGAGACGTGGTCAGAATGTTGTTAACTGCGGTTATAGCTTGTTCCCCGGCTGTATGAACTATAGACGGAAGCAGTGGACCAGTGTGAGTAGCGGCAGCTCGGGGGCCGCTATGAATGATGGCTTGTTGCCATGACAACTTCACAGCCTCCGGGCAGCCAGAGGAATGAAGTGTGTGAGACCCTGCAACGCCGCAGACTGCGACGGCGGCCGCCGCGCCTGCCCCTGCCCGTGCCGGTGGTGGATGAATGCTGCAATAACATCTGATGGTGTAATAGATTCCAATGCTTCACCTGCAGGAACCGATCATTTGAATCTCAGCGCGCATCCAAAGGTTATCCCCTCAATCCGGCGCGGGGGGCTTCAATCTAAACAAAGGCGCGCATCTCACGATTCATTCATTTTTCACCGTGGCGTAGAAATGGGGGGTAGGGGGTAGTGTGTGGGTGTGCGGAGAGGGGAGGCCAGTGGGTGAATGGGGAGGTGGGGGAGGGACGTCGATATTTGAAATGCACGGACGCGGCGCATCAATCACTTCATGCTTGTTCAATGCGCTGCCGCACACTTGAAGATAACCGTGTGCGTGCCTCGTGCTGCGCTCGCTGGAGGAAACATTATGCAGGCCCATACCCAGAGCCGCTGCGTGATTTGCATGCGCCACAGCAGCGCGGCCGACCAACCCGATCGGCAGCGGTGGATGACGTGCGTCCTTTACCTGGGAGGGAGGCGAGGGGGGCGGGTGCGGCGCCAGAGGTTGGCGGTGGGAAGCGTTCCTTGGTTTTGGGTGGCAGCGGGGACTGTCAGCGCCGCTTAATTTGAGCTTCTGAGGGGCTGGCGAAGATGACGGATGGAGCGGCTGTCACGCGGCGCGGGGGGAGGAGGGTCAATACGAATGGAGGACATAATCCACACACGCCAGCCGACGCCTCTATTGACACAATGTGGTCGGACTCATTACCAGAGCTGGGAGCTTCGTGTTTACCTGTCTATGACATCCACCCCCACTGCGCCATCACCTGCTAGCACACAACTGTGCGGCAGAGGCCATTCTAGGGGCCCCTAGAATGGGAATTCAGTGCCCCCTGCTGCAATAGAAATACACCAAATTTGTTTTTTCATCACGCATCACCTAAAATGAATTTTTTGGATAAGTTACAAACATCAGAATCATCTTTATTGCCATTGCCAATAGACTAGGAATTATTTTTGGTACCGGTGCATAGAATAAAGCATGAAGGGGGTCCGCGTTGGCCGCGCGGCTATGGACACTGCACCTAACGCGACCCCATTCATGTTAGTGGCGCTGTGTCTACCGCAGTGTCGCTCGTCGACTTGTCTGCAATGTCTAACCCCGATCTCTTCAGCCCAGTTTCCGACTAATCCTATCCAATAAAGATGGAAAAACGGCGCTGATGACGGAAACAAATAACTTAAAAAAAAAAGAGTAAAGCATGAAGAGCAAAGAGTAAAAATAGAATAATATAAAAATGTAAAAACAAACGAACACAAAGGCATGTGTCAACAAGTTCTTAGTGCAACTCCGCAGCACTTGGAGCAGGTCTATCAGTTCTCAGCATTCTATATACACAGTTAGTCAAATTTGGCACAATTCAAATTTGGCACAATTTCAAACAATCAACAAATTGTGAATAATTGTTTTTTTCATTCCACATTGAAAAAGAGTGCAAGATAATTCTAGTTTTGTTGTTGTTGTTAAGTGCATTGACAAACAATAAGAGTCCTTTAAATTGAAATATCTGGCCAAAAGTTCTCAACCTTTTTTAATAGAAGAACCGTAGCCTTGATTTATTCTTTGTAAATGTAACTGTAATCGAGATTACATATATTATTAAAATGTAATAATAAGGGACTACAGTTACTACTTTTTGTATTCTGAAGATGACTGTAATCTGACTACATGTGTCCGACTCAATCCCAAACCGGAAGATTGAAGAGAGACCTTTTTCTAGAAATAATTTCAAGAAGAATTTGCATACCTTGTGCAAGTAATATCAAAATATCACTTCTGGTTTTATTTTTATTTTCAATTTTGTTTTCACGTTATTTCTTAAGCACGAGCGCCATTTTCTCATCTTTGTTGACAGCCTTAGTGTGAAGGGGGGGACACGAGAGAGCGGGGATGAGTGGACATGACCGTGGACGGAAGCGATCTCGGCGGCATGCATGTTCTTTGATCACAGACACAAGACAACGGGCGGGGCTGGCTTTAGCAGCAGCAGTCTAACCCACTTCGGCATGGGGCCAGCCCCATGATCTGGTTTTATTTAAGAGCTGCCTAACTTATTCCTGATGTTTTTGTGATTATTGTGCATATTCTATGGAAGTGGTTTAATTGTGATGGTGTTCCGCCACCAAGGGACACTTTGACCGCGGCCAGCTTTGTAGCCACGGAGAATATTGGTTCGGCTTTTAGTTTACGCAGGCACATATTCTTCCGATAGTGTCCCTCTGTGCTCGTCGTGTTTGCGGACCGAATTGCCTCGTTGCAACATAAATACAAACATGGGCCCTATGACCTGAAACATTTAGATGATTTCCGTCAGCATAGACGGGAATACACATCTGTTAAGGGGAGGCGTTGGTAGGCTGCGCGTACGTTTAGAAATTACTAGAAAGTACTCTCTGGAGGGTTGGAGCCCTCGGACAGACGGAGCTGGGCTAACAGAAGTACCGTATGCTGGACGGTGAGCCGAGTTGAGAAGGGTCGCTTTTAGAAACAATGCCTTACAAGTTACTAATTGAAAACCAGTAAAGTAATCCTGTTAGCACTGCTGTCTTTCAGCATGGCAGACTTTGAAAGACAACCTACAGAAAACACATACCGTATTTTCCCCACGATAGCCCCAATTCGCACTGGACTTTTATTACCCTGGTAATTCGGAATAATTACAGAGGACATCTGAGTTTCATTTGATGTGCGAACGCACAATGTCAGTGATTTGCGAAGTAATAATTCCACTGTGCTGTGATTCGGCGAAACACCACAATGATTTGAATTCTGAATTTGTTGTTCAACTTTGTTAATACACACACACATGTGCGTGTGAGAGTGAAGTCTGTGTATGTGCACCATGTGGGAAATATAGCGTCATAATGTCTTTTAAATTGAGCAAAATACTCAGAGGGTTTTACTAATCCTGTCAGAATGTGCGACAAAATAACGCAGATGTCAGAGGGTAATTGTGAATTAGCAGAGGTCCCCACGTAATTCAATGGCAGTGCGAATTGGGCTTTAAAGGCAGTTTTATGTGTTTATGCTACCAGCATTTACACTCCTGGTAGAATGTGCATCTTGAAACTCTGCCAATGTCGTTTCATTTCTTGAAAAATGATCTTACTGCACCCAGATTGTGGAAGGCCGTATCGTGGTAAATGCATGTATCAACACTTTCAGACCTTTTGCAAAACCCCGGTTTAGGGGACCTCGGACAAGTGCGCGAGAGAGAGAGAGAGAGAGAGAGAGAGAGAGAGAGAGAGAGAGAGAGAGAGAGAGAGAGAGAAAGGTGCGCACAACAAGACAATGACAGACAGGCAGAGAGGGGGAAAGAGAAGGAACAGCGGAGACAGAGAGTCTCCAGCCCCTCCGTGCCGCGCACCCCATTTCTCCTCATGTTTACCTGGCCTCTAGGTGAGTACAATACACCTGTCACCGAGCGCTCCCATCTACCGTGCACTGGAGCAAGGTCTGAGGGCTGTTTGGTCATGTCAATTTCTACCTCGCTGGGAATGCGGACTACACTCGGAATGTGTTTGGAGAGCTGGGGGTTGGCGCTGCAACAGACATTGGGAGGAGGAGAGAGTGAGGTGCAAAGAGAGAGAGAGAGAGAGAGAGAGAGAGAGAGAGAGAGAGGGAGATAGCTGGGGAGTGGGATGGTGGGAGAGAGAGGGATGGAAAAGGACAGATGAGAGAGGAAGGGGGAGAGTAAGAGTGAGGGATAGAGAGAGAGATAGTGAGAGTGAGATATAGAGAGGGAGACAAAGAGAGAGCGATAAGGAGCGAGGTATAGAGGGTTTCGAGGGAGAAGGGTTGGGAGAGATGCTATTTAGAGCCCTGTGCAGACAGAGCTAGTAGCCAGCTCAAACAACGTCTACACCACCCCTTTGGAAAGATATGCCATTACCCAGGGGAGAAACAGAGTTTATACTTATTTATACATAGACCAATGGAGTGCTGATGACTGGACCATGCTATGCCTGTTCCTCCAATTTAGAATACATTTGCCACGTCTGTCTGCATGTGTAACGGTGAGGTCCCACGAAAACTAGGTGATACTTGTAACCAAAGGTGCCGATTTTTGCCCGTGGGTGCCCATGTCCCAACTCGCTTTCCAGTTCCACGTCAGACGTCACTGTTGGCATCGGTCGAAGCGTTGCACTGATGGTGCTGTGGTCATTAGTACAATTCAAATAACCAACCTCCACATAGCAACACCAGTGGCGCTGTGGTGCAACGGTAAAGCCGTGTGCCATTGAGTTTTTGCATGGCAAGCAGTCTTCGGTTCAAACCCGGAGCCCAACGAATGATTTTCTTTTTTAATTTTTTAAATATTGTTAGGATTTAATTGTGGCAACACGGTAACTAAATTCTACATCTCAAATGCAACATTAACATTAAATTACTCCATTTGCTATGTAGAGTGTGTGCATATATAAAGTAAGAGTGTGTGTCTGCCCGAGATTCGAACCTGAAACCTTAGGAACAAATGGTGATTCTCTTAACCATTTGACCACAGACAAGTTACGTATAATGGCAGGACTTACAAGATATTTAAAGACACTCTTCCTTGGAAGCGACCAAAAAATATGTGCATTACTAAATTCATGTCTTTGATGTTGGGCACCCACAGGAATTCTGGTGGGTGCCCGAGCTGCGGAGCACCCCCGAAGTCAGTGCCTATGCTTGTTGCGGCATCAGAAATCCAAAAAAGGACATGTAATCAAATAGGAAGAGACGCGGCAGTGTCAATCGTGGCAAGATTTGCCATTCGATGTCATTTAACACGGGCATCGGCACCAAAGCAACTGCCAAAAGACATGGAAATGAGATATGGAAGAATTTGTCAAATAATTTGTGAACATGTGCCAACTATAGATCAATTGATGTGCCGCTGAAATGGACAGAAGTTTTGTGAAAACACACCATAACGGACGGGAAGTGGTAACATAACTAATGTGTACACAGAAATTGACAGTTAAAGGCTGTATAGATAATTGATCTGTATTTATGCTCTGAAAATTGGCTCACTAACCCACTCAGCACTGGATGGTAATTCCCCCACACACCCTGGTGCATTGTGTGATGGCTCACGTTTGGTCATTTATTTTGTTTCGTCGTCGAGCGAACCCTGGCCATTTCACACTTACCACATTCACGTATGTAACACCAAATCCAATATATAATATGCCAATGTAACTAGTGCGAAACGAGCCGGAGGTTGCTGCATTAGAATCACACAATGCATATGATTGGATAAGAGAGAGCACATAATGTGGGCGGGTGGAGTTCCCAGCACGCAACAGGAGCATAGCAACAGGGGTTGCTAAGGGAATTTGAATACTCAGTGACACCATGACTGGAAATGTCTGGGCCTAGACCAGTGTATATAAACAGTTGGTCTCCGTAGGGTAACCGAATACCGTCAAAGCGATAATTCACCCTCGTTACACCAATATCCACTGGCAATATACACATGGAGCTTATTCGAGTAAGAGTAGGCTAAATTATCATAGCGATTTTGCAAAATGTGTGCTTTGCAACTAAACACATGCACCCCGCAGATAAACAGTGGATTGGACAGATGACCGCCAAAAAAAAAATAATTTTTTTATTAAATTGGGGTGGGGAGTTGGAGTAGAGGAAGACAACCCAAAAGATGGCATGACAACATGTACGAATGGTCAGGACTTGACCTGCCAACCCTCAACAGAATGACACTGGACTGGAGAGTCTGGAGGAAGCTGACCCATGTTGGTGCACATTCTGCTACAAGCAGAGAAAATGAACTGATGATGAGGGCAATGATTTAGGCATTCATTTGTAGGCCTAAAAAAAATCGTCCCTTGCACGCACACACACACAAATGCAAGCACACGCAACTCACACACAGCACCAATAGGAGAAAGGTTACTTTTTAAATATAATTTGAATGTATCCACAAACAGGATGGAGCAATATCTTTTATACTTGTTTGCATACAGTGCCCACATCTCAGCTTCCCTCTTGTCTCCCTCTCTTACTCTCTCCCTCCTCTCCATCTCCTCCCTCCTCTCCATCTCTCTCTCCATACATTCACGCGCCCCCCACCTCCTTCCCTGCATCCCCCTCTTCCCGCGTCTGCTCCAAGCCATTACAGAAATACAATTTCTAATACCTCTGCACAGGTTCTGCGATCGGTGGGAAAGGCATTTATATTCAGGCGGTAAACAGAACGCTGCGGAGATTTATTTATTGAGTGTAGCGGAGAGAAACAAGCTAGCGCCTGAACCCTGGCTGACCTCCAGCGGTGACACCAAGACGGATGGATGCACGCCATGCAAATGCGCCGAGCCGCACTCCGTCATTCAGTGGAATTCCATTTAGTTCCTCCAGCTGGGACTGCGCGCTGGTGTGTCGTGAGAATGCAGTTAGAAGTTGTTCATTACGCGCGATTGTCCTGTAATTACTGGAGGTTTTAAAGAGATGATGAGAGGACATGTTTAAAGGCATCAGAGAAATGGCCAGGAATACAAACGTGTTTTATTATTATTATTATTATTATTATTTGTAGTATTAGTAGTAAGAGTAGCACTAGTAGTAACAGGGGTAGTAGAAGTAGTAGTAGTAGTAGTAGTAGTAGTGGTGGTGGTGGTAGTAGTAGTAGTAGTAGTAATAGTAGTAGTAGCAGCAGCAGTAGTATCACCAGTAGTAGTAGTAGTAGTACTGGCAGTAGTAGTAGCAGCAGTAGTAACAATAGTAGCACTAGTAGTAGTACTGGCAGCAGTAGTAGTAGTAATAACAGTAGCAGCAGCAGTAGTAACAATAGTAGTGCTAGTAGTAGTAGTACTGGCAGTGGTAATAGCAGTAGTAGTACCAGCAGTAGTAGTAGTCATAGAAGTAGTAGTACCAGTAGTAGTGGTAGTAGTAGCAGTAGTGGTAGTAATAGTAGTAATAGTAATAGCAGAAGAGCAACAGTGGCAATAGTAGTAGTATTGGTATAGTAGTAGCAGTATTATCAGTAGTAGTAGTGGTGGTAGTAGTAATAGTCATAGTAGTAGTATATTGCTTTCTTACATTGTGTTTAAATAACTGTTTTAGTGTCTCTTTCCCCCTTTGTATTATGTCCTGTATTATCTCCTCTCCTTTTAACATGTCTGTGCAGCACGTTGGTAAAATGTGCTTTAGAAATAAAGTTGAATTGAATAGAATAATATTAGTGATAGTATAGTAGTAATGGTATAGTATTATAGCAGTGGTACAGTGCTAATAGCAGTAACAGCAGTAGTATACTTGTGAAAAAGCAGCAGAAGGACTACATAATTTATTGTGTGGGGTCCAAGAACACGCGTTAAACGAAAGCGTGTCAACAGAAGTAGGTCAAAACACGCACTCCCGACAAAAAACATTTGACGATCTCCATGGGAAGTATAATGTTGAATAATGGCCGACGTCCTGCCCTGACACCCGCGAGGCAATCTAATTTTATATGACTTCTTAAATTACCAGCAGCCTAATCGACAGTTTATTACACCTATACTAAACCACGCTCTCACACCTAAGAAAAAAAAATCCCAGGGCTATTGGGACGGAACGTGCTTTCGTGGGGAGGGGCGACTTCTTCTGTCTAAAAGTCATTTTGTATTTAAAACTAATTACGAATCTGATCCGCAAAATACCAGCTGCCATGACCTTTGACCCCATTAAGTGTGCCTGTCACGTGGCTCGGGCCCTCTTCTAAAAAGAGCCCCGGATTTTTCAAGATGGTTTTCACATTAGCATAATCCATTAGCCATATCAATGCGGCCCCAGTTTTATGCTAATTGTTTCAGGGGGGGTTAGACAGACCTTTCGGGGAAGCGGTTGGAGGAGTGAAATGTTGACTGTGTGATGACTTGCTATCCGGGATGTAGGCCCCCCCTCACACAAAACATGCAATGAAGCTTCGGACGTGATATTGATTACATACGGTTTCACAACATGGGTCACCCTTAACGGCATCCACGCGCGCCGAGCGAGTATAAAGCATGGTCATATCGGCGGCCTAATGAACAGTCTCCACCGATGGCCCGCGAGGTCCGGCCATTGGCCAGGACCATAGGGGCACGTCATCTCCATCTATCAGGAACGCTGCGCGCCTTCTCTCCGGGAGGGCTCTCCTATAACCACCCGACGCTCCGCTGCGCTCAACGCGCGGGAGGCCAGCCCGGAGACTAGTCTTGCGATTATGGAGAAAGAGGGGTGAGGCGCTGGGCGATGCCTTTCAATGGAGCGCCCCAGGCCGACGGGCATGATTCCCAGGCCGAAGAGGTCGCGGGGGTGTACAGGCACAGAGAGGGGGAAAGACCGCCCGGACAAAAGACGTAGGCTCCACGGGCCCTCGGATTGTTTTATTTTTTGCTCACGCTGCCAGCGGCCACACCGGAGTAAAGGGACATGGCTCTGGGTGCGTATGAAGGACAGCCCTCCACCGCTCCCACCTTTCAAGGGAGCAGGCGGAGTGTACTGTGTGTGCAACGCGCATCGGTTCTGGGTCACTTGAGGAACTTATTCAAATGTTGTGATCACACCACGCGGGCCTGATGTGTGCCATGGCCCTGTTGCATGAGACGGTGTGTTTGGTACACGCACACACATTTTAACACGCGCGCGCACACACACACACACACACACGCACGCGTGAAAACCGGACCAAAAAGGAAACTTCAACGCAGAGAACCCGCGTCGACTAGAGGTGAGTCTGCAACTTGGCACATGTAAAAAAAAGTTTTCCACCATTCAAAAGTGAATGAAAAACTAGTTGGAATTTGTCGGGTATAAGTTCTTGTCTTGAAACCACGAATGTTTAAATGTACGTTAAATTGAACCATTAACGGAATTTGCACTTATAATACAGACAGTGAAATTATGGTTACAATCTATAATGAATCTCTACCTAAGATTGGAAGCAGAGATAAACGTCAACAAACCTGTTTATTTATGTGGCACATATAGATTGGCATGTGCGCATACATCCTACAGCAAACCGCTGAATAATGCAACGGCAGTCCGGCGTGAAGTTTTGTCAAACTTCTACAAGTACGCCCGCGCGCTCTCGCGTCAATTGATCATTCCATAACCATCGACCCACCGCCTCCTACACAGCTCTGTAACGTTCACTCACTCGCACCCCTCGCCCCTGCTTTTGGATACGCCCCCTATATGCGCCGAACACTCGCGACATCCACCATTGCACTTATTTTAACGTCACGGCTGTCCATAACCCACCACCTGCACGACGACAACTCCTGGCACAATTACGCATGTGTCGGCCGCGCGTCAAACTAACCGAATGGGCATGGACCGCCTCCTGCGTGTGCGTGGGTCGATTGAGAGTTGCAATACATTAGGTGCGCCCACGTGCTCTATAATTTCATAACACCGATGGGTTATTTGCAAAGAAAGCCTATCATTCAGCATGGCCAGGAGTCGTTCGTTATTGTTTCTTTGGCCACCTGCTCAGACGTGGTGTCACATCAGTTGAAAAGAGGCCGCATCATTTAGACACGTCCATTGCGCATAATCAAACACACCCCAGACACGCGCGTGACCTCGCTAAATACGTTTTTTTCCATTCCATGCTACGGCATAAGTATATAGGTAAATAGTTCATTAAAACGTCATATGAAATAATTAATAATTTAACAAATAAATAATTGCGGACATCCACGTCTTATGGAAAGCCACATGCCCACAACATCCACACACAACTCGTGCAGACGCACCCACCGCACCACGCACGCGCGACTCTTCCTTTCTCTATAACCTCCCCAACCCAATCCGACGGATCGCTGTATGCACTCCCAGTGCGTCATTCGTCAATTACGGCCTGACAGCACCTGAATTACTGCGGGCTGGATGCCCAGATGACGGAGGCGATGTGTATCGATCTCTCCCCGCTTTCTGCTTCCCTCTGCCCGGCTTGGAAGGCCCAGTAGTGCCGTCGCCCCCTTTTTTGCGCCTTGCCTATTTTTAAGTGTGCAAAGTCATTGCTCAAATATTTAGTTGGATTTTTTTCCCCATCTTGTGGCCGCCCGATTCTATTATCGCTGGACTCATAAATCAGAGCGTATGAGATTTGCTCTCCTTGAACATCAGCGGCGCTTAATTACCAGCGCCGTGATGCTAAAACACTTGCTATAGCCCCTTTGTCCCACCGCTGACCGTTCCATCTGTTGTGGGCACAGATCCGTTAACCCACTATGACGGTAGTGCCGTTTCAAATTTGCCCATCTCTCTCTGGCACTGCGGTCGTCTTTAACACGTCGCAATAAACGCTCTGTGCTGTGTTAATGTGTATTGAACTCATGCATAATGCTGAATTCATACATTATACCACAATACTAATATACTACAGGCCTACTATGTCTATAGTTGTAGTTCGATGATGAAAATTCCCAACCATTCCCATTTCTTGCCTCCCTACAGAATCGTTCCGGAGGAAAACGGCCCATGCACCGGCAGGAAAAACGTTCAGGTCTGGTATATGGTTATACGCAGAAGGCATCCCCGCCTGCAACACGGAATTGGACTTCACGGATGTTTATTTACGTATTCATATTCTTCATATTGGCGTTAATTTCTTCATCAGTATTGTAACGTTTAATAACACATACATTGGAACCCGTGTTTTTTTTTTTATTAAGACGATGTTAAATGTGTACAGGCTTGCGAGGAGATCTAAATCGACACACCTTTACCCACAGACTACACATGTATAACATTAGACAAACTAAAATTGGTTTAGACGTGTAGTAATAAAATATATTGATTACTACACTGCTGGAGTCATAACATATACATGGTTGCATCGAACTGGCTCCAATATAGGTGGATAAATATAATAATGTCATCGATAGATTTACTAATTACTACGAACCACGTCGTCGACTATACTGCTACATAGTAGGGATGCATGCTAAATGCCGAACTACTAGAAAAATAATGAAGTTCAATCGATAGTGACGTGCACATGCAACCGTCATCGACTTAATTTCATGCCAAAAAAAAAGTCCTCAATAACATATGTAATATGTGTGATCAGCATCAGCACATAAAATATAATATATTTTACTCTAAAGGGGCACATTACAAATTCAACAGCGAAATTATTGAATATGTAATACTGCATTCCATGTCATGGAATTCTTAACTAAACATAAACCTACGCATCCTATAAACGAATTACCTTTCCGTACAGATTTTAGGTAAATGCGCGAGAAGTCTTTGATAGGCTTCGGCACCAAGTAAGTCTCTTGCCGTCTTTTTTTTCCAGACTGCATGGATTCGCGCCAGCATCTTCCCAGCGATGAAATGGATTTAACCTATTTGTTATTCAGCTAGCGTCGTGCAGCATACATGGTTGCTTAACAACGAGGTGGCCCAAATCATTTTCATTAAATAAGTAGAGTGCATTGATTAAAATCAGCGATTTCAATGTCTGGAAGATTCATATTCAAATAACACTCGGGGGGAAAAATACGTTGTTTATTAAAAATT
>OMKY01086877.1:0-14240 GCA_900302395.1 Bregmaceros cantori | reverse complement strand
CTGTTTTTTTTTCGTGAGGCTGGATGGATGATAACCTGCTAAAGCTGTATATCCAGTCTTTATTTGTGTTGTGTGTCCTATATGTGGAAGTTGGGTAACCTGTTGTGCATTTAGAGGACACCTTTTGGATCTCAAAGTTGTATAGCCACAAAACACAACCAAACTCACCTTGAGATGCTTCACAGTATAGGCGTTAACAATTTAGTTTCCTGCACTAATCAAATCAAATCAAAACTTGATTTATATAGCACCTTTCATGCAGAGCAATTAAAAGTGTTTCACAGCAACACAACAATACAAAAACAACAAAATAATTAAAAGGAACAATTGACCCACAACCTTCCCAACCCATTAAAAAGCAAACATACCCACAATACAATTATAGACATGGCTTGGCGCTGAGGATATACAGCAAGAGGTAACACTGGATTTATGAATGGGGTTCATTCTCTGTCAAACCACGTACTAATAAATTACGTGACGGAACAAGGTCCCTAAATACCTCCACAGCCCCGGCCGCCGATCCGCGACCCCCATCAGGAGTGGCACCCGCAGCACTACTCCCGAACATTCACTAGTAGTCACTACCAAGTTAACCCTCACCAAGACAAACACATTACTTTCCCTAAATCCTTATCTCACTCTCTGCTCTAAGCCACTTACTGCGGACAGGCCCAAAACCGAGTTATCAATGACAAAAGTCCTTTATCAATGGAGGATGAGAGAGAGTAAGAAGGGGAGAGAAACGGTTGAATTGAAAAATCGGATCTTTCCAATTTAATATTTGCAAATGAGAAAAGTTGGACATGTGTAAGCTGCAGTGTGTTGTCAAGTCTTCGGTATATATTTACATTTTACACCCTTCCACTTTAGCAGAAGTGTTAGAGCTCTGCTCACCAAGACTATACCATGCTCGCAATAACTTTTGAACGGATGGATGGATTTGTCCCAGATCGGGTGCGTTGATGGTCTAGGGTATAGGTTCAAGAACGGAGATTTGTGAGGCCAACACTTACAAGCTTAGCCCATAACTTCTGATCTCTGACGTATTTGCCCCAAATGTCTTTAGCATCATTTTCACAGTACACATATACGTCTTGAGTTTGAGATCCACTCCCCTCGGTGAGTGGATCTTCCTTGCTGCACTCAACGTGGTTCTATTTATGCACCAGGCAACAGCCTGCCAAGTCAGATAGTGTTGCTCTGTGATACAAAATGACTCGGCTATGGCTCTTGGTTCCCGCAGCACATAGTTGTGGCTTTTTGCGCGACACTACCGTGTGTTTCACACACACACACACACACACACACACACACACACACACACACACACACACACACACACACACACACATGTATTTGTTAAAACACACATTGGAGTTTTGGGCTGGTGAGCAAGTAGGGTGGCTTGCCCTAATGTGGCGCCCTTTTTTGCAGCTTCCTAATGTAGTACAGTGAGTGCATGGTGTAAGCTTTTTTCAGCGGGTAGGTTTGTAATGATTGAGCGATCTGTAAATTGTAACTACTATAGTGAGTGGTGACAACATTCTACGTTCACGTTTCTCTCTGTTTGGGCTATAGGACACCATTCTATTCATGAGCCGCTTTGATTGTGTGCGTGCGTTTGTTTGCTCAGCGCCAATGACAGGCGCCCTGCATTGCCCTTTATCACACGAACGAGGCATTTATGACAGCGGACCGTGAAGCTGGCCGGAGCGTCTTTATGGCTGGTTAGCCTAACCACAATGAACTATGACCAAAGTTTGCCGATATATAGACAGCGCCAATAGCGCAACGTTCATCGCGGCCACAAGTGCCCGGCGCCGTGTACAGACGTGACAGGCTCCCCTGAACAGTACAGAAAGGTGGGTGTGCAATGGGTGCTTTGCTCTCTGACCCGATCGCAACCACTATGTTAGCGACTGAGCGTGCGTGCGTGCGTACGTACGTGCGTGCGTTGAAGGAATGCCAGTGCGTAATAATGCTTTCAAATCACGAGTTCGCTACTAGAGGGCGATTAAGAGTGAGATGTGGTGGGGGGTGTTGCAACGTTTTTTTTTTATTCCCCAGTCTAATGGTGTTGAATTTGTCGTTAGCAGGGGCGGTGAAGACCACCGTACGTGAGTCATGGAAGCCACTAACTCGGACCGCGTGCAGTACAACCGGTGGAATGAGGACAACATCAACATCGACGTGGAGGCTACAACAAGGGTCGGCTGGGCAGGGTGAGTCGGATTGAACACACACTATTGTACATAACTACATTGTGTAATACCCAGTGTTGGACACGTTCACTTTCAACATGCACTTGTTCAAATGTAATCTCAGTCCTTGTAAAATGAATTTGTTCGTTCGTCGTTCATAGGTCATCATTTTGAACTGTGAACAGGTGGTTCCACAAAATGAACGGCTTAGTTATTTTTTCGTTCTTTTTTAACGTTCTTTTTTACGTTGCTATTGACAGTGTACAAGCAGAACAAAAGACAATATTTAACTGTTTTAACGTGTTAGATCAGGGACTGGGTTAGATTCTCAGAGGTGGATAGAAACGGTGGTTTGGAATGTGTTTTTTTGCTTTATTGCTGCATTATCGTTCGGAAGGCTGCTGAAATCTGGTATGAACTCATTCTGAACTAATTCTGAACTACGCCCATTAACCTCAAAAAAAGAGTGCATTCACAATTATACGTTCATCAAGCATAATTGACAACATCTTGTTGACATTCGCCAAAAATATGAAGGAGTTCATGAACTATCGTCCTTTGAACAAGTTCGGGTATAACTCTGGTAATAACACAAGTTCAAATTGAGAAGGTCATACACATTGGTGTGTATGTTTCATAAACATTGTTGTGTATGTTACCTTTATTACAAACATGATACTAGTTTTATGGCAAATATATATTGAAATGTGTTGATATTGAAGCATATACTCTGAGTGCAAGTAATTACTACATAAATGAGCCACAGAAATGTATTGGACGTTTTGGGACCCAGGTTAACATTGAGCCAAGCATCCAGAGACAGGGCCAGATGGTGGTGCATAGGATGGATTGCCCTAATGTGGGACATTTTTTGCAACTTCCTAATGTGGCACAGTCAATTCCCTAACGACGGACAATGAAATTTAGTGTTGAACAGTTGAACTTAATGTCAGACACATTACCATAGTTTGCTTTTACCATTACATTTAAAAAAACGAAGAATCGTATTGTATCGTGGTGAATTCTCGAGTATTGAAAAAAATCGAATCATTGTTGGAACAGGAAATCGATACTGAATCGTATCACCATGATAGGTGTGATTTACACCCCTACTATTCAGTGTGTACAAGTGACCCAAGTCGTCACTCTAAAACTTGTCATGCCAGGTTTTGGTTCCAACTGGACTCTTGTTGGTTGATCTGTCTGAGGAACTGCTAATTAGCACCAGTCAGCTGCAAGTGGTTGAAACAAATCTGTGTTATGTTATGGATTTTCACTCCAGAAGTTGGACTGTGTACGTTTTATACCAGTCTTCTGTGTGTGTGTATGTGTGTGTGTAAAAGGTCTACACAATTGTAAACAAACATCACACTGTATAGCTGGCAGACGTGTACGCATTTTGATTGAATCAATGTGCTTGAGGGGGTGGAGTTGACACCAATTCTTTTGCTGTCAACTAGACGGAGCAATATCTCAAGAAACTGTGGGGGCAGTCGAGAGTCGCAAGCGGTTTGCGTACTCTGTCTATCGCGACTCAGCACCGCCCTCTAGAGGATGTCTTATTTACATCAGTAATAAGGATGGTGGCTTTAACATAGGCTCCGGGAGCAATGTCTGGAACTGATAGACACATTTCATCCAGCTCCTTAGCATATAACTAGGTCCTTCTAACCCTGTGCCTTAAGTTGGTACTCCACTGCGCCTTCTGCTGTGTATATTTGGTACAACCTTGGATGTAAACAGTTGAGCCATGCAGTACCAGTGGGGCCACAGATATTCACTTACAGAGTAGCAGACTATCACTCTCAATACAAGTCACACATGCAGTGAGCCGTCCACCAGTGTGGTGATATAGTCTCAGTAACACCACACGAAAGTAAGATTCCAACAGAATGGCCCTTGCTCGCTCACAATCACCCTCATGACTGGGAATGTGTCAACTCGTCCTACCTAGATGTCGTCCCCCATACACAGGTGCAGAGAAGGCAAACTCTGAGGTCAAGGCACTGCCTGCATATCGTTTTTGCGCGCGCACCTAGCGCATGCGCGAGTAGCAACGCGCACGCATACACACATGGACTCAAAATGTAGGGAGTCGTGTGGCCCTATGTGCGGACGCACATCTTCATCGCTACACGCCGACTTTGCACCTGTGTCTGGGGGACGAGATGTAGATAGGACTCTAAAACCCATTACTCACTTCTACAGAGCCACTATAAAAACAGCACCTACCTTGTAGCTATTAAACATTTGAACTCGACTTGCTAGGATACTGTTGAGCTGATGTACGTATATAATGTCACAGCGATTATTAATATTGTAATGCAAGCGCCCCCTCGTGGAGGAGCTGGGGAAAGAGGAACTCTGGTCGACAATAACTGAGCCCAGTCATTGTCAACCTTCGTTCTGACTCTTTATATAGAGGCGTGTAGGGACATAGAGGACCGCCAACGGTCCGGCCCAGAATGCACCGCGCGTGCATTCTCTACACTGCCTCCCCCCCGTCATGGCCACAGTGTGACTTGCGTGTGATCAGGCGGCCCCGCAGGCTCCCCGCGTGCGGTCCGTAACCACTTCCGACACCAATGTAACGCAAGTGCCCCCCTCGCGGAGGAGCTGGGGAAAGAGGAACTCGGGTCGACAATAACTGAGCCCAGTCATTGTCAAGATCCTTTCTGACTCCTTATATAGGAGGCGTGTAGGCAGGAGGACCGCCAACGGTGGCGGCCCAGAATGCACCGCGCGTGCATACACTACAATATGAATTATGATTATGAAAGATTATTAAAAATTGGCAATATTAATATTACTAACGTTTTGCTGTTTTGCTATCTCCACTATAAAGTAATAGCATGAAAGATCTCTTCGCTAAATTATTACATATTGGGCTTTCATGCAAGCTTACGTGTTGCCTTAAAGCCTTATTAGAGCCTTGACACTGGGAACAACATATATTCAACACATTAGGCCAAACAATCAATTAATAAATTAGTTGGCGATTATTTCAACAATCTAATGCACTTTCTATGCTGCTGGCTCTTACACTGCTTTCTTATGATATGGTACTGGGTTGTTATGCTGTCTTGTAATTATGCAAGTCTGTATATGTTGAGTACGAACCAAAACCTATTCTTATCAACTTGTTAACCTCTTTAAAGAGGCAATTGCAAAAATTTGGCTTTGACTCAACAGTCCATGTACAACACTACTCCTCCTTATTGGCTACTGTTCACACATTTTTATAATGCCATCGCATTGAAGCACAGTTCACCGAGGTCACTGTGTTGGTTAAGTGAGGCGAATCATCGTTGGTTTATATTGATTCATTTGGTGTGTGGTTCAAAGAACTGTCAAACACAATGGCTGTTCTTTAGCTGGGCAGAGATGGCAAAAGTATCCAGATTTCTAACTTAAGTAGAAGTAAAATACATTTGTAAAGAAACAACTTGAATACGAGTACAAAGTACTGATGCAGGTCAAAGTACACACACAAGCTCTGAAATGTACTCAAAAGTATTTAATGCCCACACATTTCCACTCATAGAGAGCAAGTTTTTATTAAGTATGCGCCCACATAGAAAACTTGTTTTCTGTGCATTATTACCTCGGGCAAAGATGTTATGTTTTATGTTGGTTTGTCTGCGAACAAACTTACTCAAAAAGTTATGGACTTAAAAAAAGTTGTGGATTTTTATTAAACCTTTACCAAAAGGTGGGTATTGGAACAAGCAAGGAACCATCCATTAAAATTGAGAGATTATCTGGATGGCGATCTGGATCTAAGAATTTTGTTAGCATTACGGATTGGATAGGTCACTTTTATGGGTGGGGGATCCTTTTAGCATAAATGGCCCCATTTCTAGATCCACAAAAGGACGGGGACTAGATCCACGGCAAGGTGGTGCAGTGGTTAGCACTGCTGCCTCACAGCTAGATGGTCCTGGGTTCGAATCCCAACCCGGCCAGGTCCTTTCTGTGTGGAGTTTACATGTTGTCATGATGTACATGATGCGGCTTTCCACCGGGCACTCTGGTTTCCCCCACCACCAAAAACATGTTCTAGTTAACCTGCTCCATTCAGTGCCCCTGGTCAAGGAGTTGGCTCAGAATCTGTAGTTGGCCCCCGGACGAGACTCCCCCCACCGCTCCTCAGGGATGAGTTAAATGAGGAGGAAGAATTTAACTCTACTATGTATGTTTGACTAAATAAAGTACCGTAATGCGAGTGCCCCCTTGTGGAGGAGCTGGGGAATAAATTGAACCAGGTCGGCAATAGCTGAGCTCAGCCATTGCCAAGCTTCGTTCTTACTCTATTTAAGGGGCGTGTCGGCGCAGGCCAGGGCACCAACGGTGCCGGCCCAGAATACACTGCGCTGTGCATTCATTACAGTACCTTGGCATTGACATGAATACAATTTTCCCATTCCCAACAGGTTCTACAACAGATTCTGTGTGGGCAACACAGGAATGGTGATCAAGGTAGCAGGGGGCGTGGCCGCCCTGGTGTCGCTCTACATTCTGGGCTACGTCACTGGCTACTATGTACACAAGTGTCCAGGGGAGTGATGAGTGGGCCTGCCTGCTGCTGCTACAGCAACAACACCGCTTACAACACCGGCTGCCTCACATGATGTGAGCGGAGAAAACTGCTTGGACAAACTGGCCGTGCATGCGTCAGGAAGTCCAAGTTGAAACATGCATTTTAGAAATGTTTAATGTACATAGTTTGGTTGCAAGGGGAACTCTTCCTCCAAGCTGTTTGTAGAGTGGAGCTGTAATAGGAATTTGGGGATATTGTGGGCATCCATCTGATGAAGGACTTAAGCTGTGCCAATGGTCATGGGACAGATTCTATATGCATTTTAGAAAACACTCAGCAATGTCCTCACATTCCTTAATAGCTCCACGGATTTCAATAAAGCAAGAAAGCAAAGTGGAACGCCATGAAGTGACACATTGTAAAATGAAACATTTTAGAAATGTTGAATGTACATAGTTTAGTTGCAAGGGGGACTCTTCCTAAGCTGTTGTCAACATATGGAAACAACTCAACTGTGCTGTAATAATTTGTAAATTAAAAATGTATTTTATAAATGTTGAATGTACATAGTTTAGTTGCAAGGGGAACTCTTCCTCTAAGCTTTTATTTTTTCAACATTTTTTTTATTGGATACTGTTTTATGCCTGTTAATGAAAATATGACTGCTGTTCCAATTAAAGTGCATGTGCGTGACACATTAAATGCCAGCTGCCGCCTATTCTTTTATCAGCTGCAGACAAAAACAAAGAACACTGTTCAATCACCATTATAGATTATTTTTATGGTTGTCGTGTCTTGCTCTTCCATAGGACGAACACTCTTTGCTGTGCTGAACAGGTTGGCATTGACCGTCACGACCCATTGAGCGATTCGCCTGTGGGTGTAATATTGGTCATCGTCCTCCGGCCACAGTGAACTCCTCCAGGCGACGCTGGCCTCGGAGTGCCGAGATTCAGTTTCAGCGTCTGAATCGTCCCAGCACAAAGCCCTTTGTGGCTCCGATCCCAGGAGCACGGTGTTGGTTTCAACAGCAGCGTCACTCTTTTGTGGTCCCGTTTCAAGTTCCACCAATGCTGGTCTCGAATCAAAACCCTCCGATGCTGGCAGCGGGCGGCTCGGCTCCGAGGAGACGACGAGGTCGTTGCTCAGTGCTCTGTAACTAACCCCAAAAACCGCCCCTTTCGGCGGGTCCCAAAGTTCCATGCGTTTCTTGTGTCTTGCCACAAACAAGCGGAATGCAGAATTTTCACGTATTAAAACGGAGGTGGACAGTCGGACGAGGCCTTTCGACATCACGCCATAGTCGCCGCGCCGAACGTTGGCTACGCCGCCTGGGATTGGTGGCAAAGGCATACCGTTGGAGCAGGTGGCGGGTCTTGAATCACAGTGGCGCCCTCTGGCAACATCCCAAGATTGAGACAGGGCGTGCGTGGATCGGGTCGACACCAGCGTGGCCAGCGGAGGCTGGTGGGAGGACGGCGGCGGCGATGACACCACATACAAGCCTCTGTTCGTCCCCTGAGCACCGATGGAATGTCTGGTGCGAGCGTGCGTCCGGTCAGCTTTAGCACTGCAGTCCCACTGGCCACTGCTCCTTCCATTCCCCAGAGCCAGCGTTTCCTTCATGCTCCCCCACAGTCAATTCTGGCCAGGTCCGGCAAACGTGTTGTCGCCTGTGGTCATGTCTGCATTGTGAGTGCTCGCTCCTTGCAGACACTGAACACAACACACACATCCGCGCGCCGTCACTGTTTTCTCCCTCCTCTTTCCGTTTCCTTCTCTCCCAATCCCTCCGGCGCTGGGTGTCACTTGATATGTAACCGTACCCGCCCGCTTTCTACTTTGATTCTGAATGGCAAGAAACTTGCACACAGCTTTCTTTTGGTTTAAGACTTTAAGAACATGAACAATGACCCAACTCTAATGACGACAAATAAAAGGAATCAAATTACATTTTTAATGATGGTTAGTGGTAACAATTAGATAAAGTCAATTGTTTTTTTTGTCTGCTAAATTGTTCTAGGACAGAGGTTTTGAATGTTTTGGATCAGCAAACCCACCCAACCCCAAAATGTATCAGTGTGAGGATGTGTGTGCATCACTCACTTCTACATAAATATATCAGCAGCTCTAAATAGGTCTGATAACTATTGTTGTAATTGTGCAGTTGAATAGTAAAACAAACAACAATGGACAGTCATTTAAACACATTTTAATGTGTTTCCATGACCAAGCTGTTGTGTCCTCGGAAGTCAGTTTGAAAATCACTACAGTAATACATGGTGCAGCAGGCAGCACCTTCCCCAACAGCGACTACACGTCTGCATAACGAATCCTCTGAATTCCGAAACTCATTTTGGCGAATCATTTGCCGTGATGTAAAGTGCGAATCCCGAACAACGACCGGTTTATTTTGTTAGGTTAACTTAGTATTAGGGTTTTGGAGGGAGCCTAACAAAATAAGTTGATCGTTCTTGGGATTCAAACTTTATCTAAATAGTTATTTTGGAATGGTAGGTGCCCACCCCCAGCAGAAGCAAAAAAAAAATGCAAAATTGAAGATGATAATTGAATGGTATGAACGAACAATTTCTGCCTTATTTCAAACAACATTAAATGCTGTTGAAATGAAAATTAATTCGTATGCTTGGGTTGTAGAGGTTACGTCACTTAGAAAAACACAACCTCATTCTTGGAAGCAATATCTTATCAGTAGAGAGAAGCAATAACCCTCCTTGGTTAAGGTAATAATTTATCTGGTGTTTGGATGGCCTCTCAGGCTACACTGTCTCGCGCTTCCGCTGCCGGCACGCCTCATTGAGCGTGGGACTTCCCATGCATAGCTTAGCAGCACTGTGTTGCCTTACAACAAAACCGAGTTTTTAATTAAGTCAGCCTATCAAATTGAAAATCACTCATAATGTAGGCACCCATCTCCTGTATCAATGAATTACATTAGGAGCCAAACCCTTTAGATGTAGGTGGTGGAATCAGCTGTGTTGCAAAAAATATTAGTAATGTTATTAATAAACTGTAGTGTTATTAGTGTAGTATAACTTTTTCATGGCCAAGGACCTTTACATAAGTTTGACAAAAACAGTCTTATTGACAAAGATATAGAAAGTGGAAGGCTCGATTAAATTGGAAATGTAAGGACAACAATTTTTAGCCATTATGCCAAGACAATATGTATTATCCAATTATATAGAGATGAAAAGAGAAAAAAAAAAGACAAAATATTGATTTTACAAATAAATGTCTGTAAACATTAAAGCCTTGATACGGCCCACCCAGGAATGTGCCACACACATGCATATCATCAGTTTAAAATGCGCTTTCCAAACCCAAACAAGTTGAAAGTTTCTCATTCCATGCGGCGATGTCTTTGCACTCTGCAGACAATGGGCAACACTGAACACTCTTGCAGCATAACTATACTCTCCAATCTCAGCCACTAAAGCTTTTAGCTGCATTGGATTGGTCCTAGGCGTCTTGGTGCTTGAGTTACTGCCCTCAGGAAGAAGATATAGCTTCCCAAACTGCAAAACAAATAGGTTCAAACTGGCCGATCAAAACACATGTGTCTTTATAAAACACACAGGTGATATCCATTTCACTAATTGTGAGACTCTTTAGCAGTGATGAGCTGGCCGACGACTCAAATCTATTACTTTAATAGACCTAATTCATCCAGCTAATGAATTGAAAATTAACTCAGATCACTTCGTAAAAATGTGTTGTTTTCATTTCAACACTACTTATTCTTTGTTAGCCATTGTAAGAAAATCATTTATAAAAGCAATACAAATACAAAACATCACAAAGGGAGTGAATACTTAAATATCCATTGCTGTATTTAGGAAACTCGATGGCTGATAAAGCAGTAAAGAAATACATGGTCATCCATGGTGTTACAGAAATAATGTGAAACATTCTGAGACTTTCTCCACATTTAATATGGAATATATGTTTACTATTTTACAACAACTTCAACCGAAACCAACTACTTCAAATGTGTAATTACTTACTTAAAAAGAAGTGTGCATCTAGCAGACGCGAGTGCATGGCTAAAGAGCTAGACAAGGAGTTTAGCAACAGGACAGTGCATGAAGCAGCACCCCAGTGTGCATATGATAAGATTACTTCACAATCTGGCATTGCCAACACCTTTGCTGCGTCTCAAATGACACACTAGTGCACTTTTACTGTATAGCGCACTGGCCTCAGTTGTTGGTTAAATTCAACTGCATTGAAAACCTGGATGATGCTCTAAAAACAAACGTAAACCCATTGCGCGACACTTGGTACACTAAAACAGCCGCCATGCTGCCTATGGAGCAGAAAATGGAATAACGTTTGACGTCACGAACAAGCGCACGCTATATCCACTAAAGTTTTCTAGTTCTGTTTGACATCCTAACTTCTGGCGGCAAGCTAAGTTGTTAGCGCAACGTGGCGAAGCGCCATTTACCGCAAGTGCCAAACGGAGGTGTCGTGCTAAACTGCGACACTGGCGCACAACATCAGTGCACTGACCAAAGCGCGCCATTTGAGACACAGCACTTCTCTACATTTTTGTTGGTGGGCCATTTTTGCAATTAACTCTTTCAGTGCCGCATACTTCCACAGACGTCCTAAAGAAAATGCATATTTACTGCCAAAGACGTCAAAAGGCAATTTTAAATTGTAGAACATTATACTCACAATTTTCCCTAGAACGTTTAGATCATCTTTACATGTCAAGTTGCATTCAGAAATCATTTATGGAGAATATTTTGGTGTACTTTCGAATTGAGTGTAAATGTGGCGTTGAAAAAGTGAAGTCTTTTTCACGCAACCCACTTTGGTGCTTGGAGCCACAGAGCTTGGGGTGGTCTTCTGATGCCGATAACAGCTGTATGTCTCAAGCATGTCTCCAGAGTGCCGTCAAGGTTTACCCAACTGTCATCTACCACAGGATTCGCACCGACCCGTCTGTGTCGGCAAGGTCGGTCTTTGACGGGTAGACCACCTTAAGGTTCCCGTCTGGGTCCTCCGTGCGAATTTGCTGCAGCTCGAGGAGGCCCGCGGGGCATGTAGGTCCCTTTGCCTCCGGTCCTGCAGTCTCGCCATCCTCCTTGCTTTCAGCTGTTACTTTGTTCAGCTCGGCCATTTTCTGCAGAGTGGACCGTTTGTTAATGATTTTCAACATTGAAGATTCAACAGCTATACATCATACACTCATACATGCACAGTAAGATTCTTCCTCCGCATTTAACCCATCCCTGCGGAGCGGTAGGCAGCCACGTGCTCAGCGTCCGAGTGCCTTGGCCAGGGGAACTGGCTGGAGCAGGTTAACTAGAACATGTTTTTGGTGGTGGTGGGGGAAACCGGAGTGCCCGGAGGAAACCCACACAGACACGGGGAGAGCATGTAAACTCCACACAATAAGGACCTGGCCGGTTTGGGATTCAAACCCAGGACCTTCTAGCTATGAGGCAGCAATGCTAACCACTGCACCACCGTACCACCAATCTGAACCATGTGATTATTTGAGTATAATTGCCCCGAAATGCCCAGACAATTCAATTATTAACCCTTTCAGTGTCAACCATATACATGTAATTAGACGATTCAAAGTCAAAATATTCTGGACAAAATGATGTGTCAACATAATAGTTGACATAAAGAGGATATGAAAAAAAAAATGTTTCTCCTAGATTGTAAATTCCCTGGCCCCACAGTGGTCAAAACATTAATCCAACCACACACAAGGGGGTTCCAAAAGTTGCCAGTTATCTCCATTATAAGTTCTAAGCACTAATACTGTCCATTGACTCCACACCTAGAAATGTCACAAATACTTGAAGTTCCACAAGATATTCAGATTATAATTTACCATTCTGAAAATATATTATGGCTTCATTGATGATGTTTAGGACCTCCGATTTCGTGGCATACCTATTGAACTGATATGAATACACATGGCTAATTTCACTTCAGGCTCCGGCGATGCACCGGGTCAACGTCCCCGTCATACACCTAAAGACACCTGCGGCTGGTATGGATCATGTTCATCAAATATTCACCGGTGCGAGGGGTAACACGACCCACAGAGCCCAGATTCCAGATATATGGGCTCTTCTTTGGCACGTGGAATGGGGCGCAACACAATGCTTGCAAACCTGAACGGCCTGGTTTCCATTTTCAAGCCCTTTTCTAATTTATCTTGCCCTCATTAGTCACAGCGTGAAGCAAAAATCTTTCTGCTGTGTAAATTGTCTCACCGAGACAGATAATTCTAGTTGATGAATGAACAGAAAACAATAATTAAAATAGGCCCACAATAATAATGACTTTAATACAATCACGTGGGAGTCCACACAACCTACTAACCAAGTCACAGTGCAGGCACGCCATCCACAATGGTGTGGTAACAGCGTTGCATGTCAGTATTGGCCAGTAGTGGTCAAAGTCAGCGGTGACTTTGAGCGATAGGTGGTTTGAGACATTGACACAGTACACCGCTCTCCATGACAAACTCCTTCCATGCCTTGGGTCAGCGTGCCGAGACGGCACAGGTCACATGTCACAGACTTGTTATGTTAGCCTGAGACAAACCCTCTTAGTTATGGTTTCATCGGTTGCATCAAAGCCAAAATATTTTATCACAAAATTAAAAAAATAAAGTAGTACAAAGCAGGGCTTTGAACCGGTTCAAGGAACGGAAACCGGAAACGCTATTCTTTTATGTTCCGGAACAGGAACACTTATTTTAAAATAATGGTAACTGGTTAATACCGGTTTTATTTCGTTCTGCAAGGAGTGCAATTTGGAACAACTACAAAAATAAGAGTATTTATAATAAGAGTATTTACTTTCTGCATCATGTTGTTGCGGGTTTGCCACATGCATGTAGAGCGCTACCAGCGGGTCTCTGTAGCGACAAGTGGCATGTAGCACTAAACAGCTGACAGGAACAAAATTAACCGTTCCGGGAACAATTTTTTTTGTTCTAACCGGTTTTGGAACATCAATTGTTAGCGGAACTCATAACCGGAAATAATAGAATTTAGTTTCTGTTCGGAACAAACAGTTGGAAAAAATAGTGGTTTATAGCCGTGGTACAAAGTACAGATTATCAACATATGTTTGGGGATCATTGCCATCTAAAAAAAGGTGTTGATGGAAAACTGTGGCCCCGAGGTAAAGGGCCTAGTTTTGTGGTGCCGATGGACAAGCGATTCCACTTTGATGGTTCGACCCAACTTGGTGCATGATCATTCTGATGGAATGGCCAGTAGCTATACAAGTCATGTGTTGTGATAATTTGTGAAGCAGTTGATCAGATATGGGCAGAGTAGCCATAAAAATTACTCAAGTAAAAGTATTGTTACCTCAGCAAAATATTACTCAAGTAGGAGTAAAAAGTAGTCATCCAAATAGTTACTCAAGTAAAAGTAAAAAAGTATTCCACAAAAAAGTTACTTAAGTAGCGAAAGTACGGAGCAACTTTC
>OMKY01086874.1:0-12099 GCA_900302395.1 Bregmaceros cantori | reverse complement strand
ATCTCTGGACATTTTTAAGACCAGACTCAAAACTCATTTATTCTCTCTGGCTTTCCCTAATAGTGTTATATAAATTATTATAATAAATTATTATTATTATTATTATTATTATTATTATTATTATTATTATTATTATTATTAATAATAATAATAATATTAGTCACAATGAAGAGGTAGGTGTCAAATGAGGAAACCAGCCTCTAACATAACGCTCCTTTATTTAACACTGAATTCCCCTGGGTCTTAAGACGACAGCCGAGAGGGGTGTGTAGATGACATCAGAATGAGACACAAAGACAGTTACACAAGTTCAAATATGGGCATGTATGTAGGGTGATAGAACGTCATAGAGTGTCCACGTGTGTATAAAATTTCCCCAGAAACGCGAACCGCTACAACAATGCCTAAAAAGAGGAAGCACACACCCTGCGATGTTGCTGATGGAGAGACTCTTGGAGAGGTTGTTGCTGTGGAAAGCCAGGATGCTGGTGGGTCTCCGGGCCAGCATAGGGTGCTCCTCAGGGGACATGATGGCTGACCAGGGACGGTCCCTCATCCCTGGAGCTGCACAAACATACACAGAAGCAGCTGTTCTAGCGACTGCAGGACTTAGGGAACAAAGCAAGCCAGGACCGATGAATCGCCTGTTCATCGCTCGCGACGGGACAGTCCGGTGGGTCTGGACGAACTAGGCAGACAAATCAGATTGTCGCCCAAATTCAGGCGGACCAATCAGTCTTGTTAAGGCGGGGCTTGTTTAAATCAAGACGTGGGGCCACATGTCACTCCTACTGCGGTGTGATTTGATAACAAGTTGATTGACACTTTTTTTTTTACACCTTTTTTCAAGCCTGCTCAATCCAGACCAAATAATCATTCTAGTCGCATGCGATGCGTGGACTATTCATGTGTTCTGGCTTGCCGGGGTAAAAGGTTGGTAATCTGACAGTCTCCATGTCAAAGGGTCCTTAGGCTAACCAGTGAAATCCAAATTTTGCCTAATGCGGTGGCTGTAGCTCGGTTGGTGGTTCGAATTCCGCCTCCGACAGTCTCCATGCCAAAGTGTCCTTGGGCAAGACACTGAACCCCAAATTGCTCCCAATGGGTCATGGTGACCGCTTTGTATGGCAGCAGCCGTCATTGGCGTGTGAATGTGTGATTGAGAGGTTACTGTAAAGCGCTTTGAGTACCATGTGGTAGAAAAGCGCTATATAAATGTAAATCCTTTTTTTTAATGGGTTATAACCACACATGGCAGCTGCTGCCATTGGTGTGTGGGCATATAGATCATTTCCTGTTTGGGATTAGTAGAGATTGAAAATTGTCCCCAAAAATCCAACCAGCATTCAACAAACGCACATCCGCTGTCAATGGAGTTTAAATGGAGATTTAAATAGATCAATACTTGATGACTGTGTCAGACAGGAGTTAGGACTCACCCCTGTTTCTTAGTGTGACGGAAGCTGAAGAATCTGCGATGGTAGTCTGTTGTTTAGGATACTATGGAGAGAGAGAGTGGGAGAGAGACAGAGAGAGAGAGAGAAAGAGAGAGAGAGAGAGAGAGAGAGAGAGTGACGAGATGGAGAGAAAGATCAAGGAAGAGAGACAATTAGGGAGAGATTAAAAAACAATGAATGACGTATAATTTTAAAAAAAATGTCTCAGTCAAGGATACTAGCAATGTCTCTGCAGATCTCTGGATAGTGCTTGTTCAATGATGATAATACACACATCCTAGTAGACCCAGTAGTCCTTGAATGTGTAAACTGGACCACAAAGTCGAACAGTATAATCGACACATTCTAAAACTCTGTAGACTAACCTCACTCAAACCAAAAATGACAATAATCCAAAAGAGAACCCTTAAACTCTACCGTCACATCAAGAGATCCCAAATAGGTCTGACAAAACTCTGCCTTGAAGGATTAGTGGTCGGCAAGAGAAGCAGAGGAAGACAACCCAAAAGATGGCACAACAACATCTATTAGGACCTTTTAGTTGTCCTGCCAACTCTCAACAGAATAACACTGGACCGGAGCCTCTGGAGAAGGCTTAATCTATTTACCTGACCTCATTGTGATTGATTTAGAGTCAATCAACTTTAAGGATTTTTTATATCATTAAATGAAGTTTAAATACCTACTTGCAATACTTCTAGATTTGTACTACAGCAGTCGGCGGCTGCTGAATTTTGATTAAAAGTAAGTATAAGTAATCAACTTAGAATACTGACTACCTTAATTGAAAAGTTACTAAGTAGGGTTGGAGTTGTATATGTGATGTGGAAACGTTCAAGAATACTATACTAAAAAAAATCAAAAGTTTGTCACTTGACACAACTAGGAGCATACCTTGATCTTGACACGTGGACAGGGAGGCATGTTGTCCATGCAGCCTTTATGAATGGACGCCCCACAGACTGCAAATATACAAGGGATGGTGGTTTACAACATGCGTTTTTTTTTTCTCAAAATGTGAATGTTTTTTTAAGACCCATAGAAAATTAAGTTCTCTGTCCTTGTCAACAACACACACTAAAGAGAACTTCAGACTTTCCTGTATCATTAAAAAAAAAAAACCTGTTTCTACCTGATCACATATTTCAGTTATAGCCTCCAGAACAGAGGTGGGTATCACTGAAATGTATTTGGCACAAAATCTTCAGTAAATGTGGGTGGAGTGTCGACGGTGGTCACTAGGTGGCAGTATACACCACCGCTATACACTCCCTACATAGGCCCAGAAGTGGCGTAAGGTGCCCTCTGGAGGCACTGCACCAAATCTATTTTTTAATGTATTGCTGTATAACCCATAGACGCAACAACACATCTTTGGCACTGAGCAGTACTATTCACAGAAAAACGTGCTTTTGCCACTGAATGAGTTGATAGTATACATAAAGGAAGTGGGTACTTGATAACATATTGTTTATCGCAATAATTTCTTGGTCAATAGGCCTGCTGCACGGTGGTCGCATGGCTTGGCAGCAGCAGCCATTTTGGGGGTATCATTGCGGTCAGACGAACAGGCAGCGAGTGATTTTTGCATAACATGGTCCGTTTAAACGTCTTCTATTATTGATTTATCCATGGTAATATGCTATTAATCATCAGCAGATGGCAACATAACTATGTCGATGTATTTGCCTCTATATAATTGACATCAAATGGACATAATATCTCGCCAAATGGCTGCCGTCGCCACCCGCCACGTCATGTGCAACAGCCATATTTATCGGCCAGCAAAATTTGTTATTGTGACAACCCCCCCACATCCCCCCCGTGAAACTGTCAAGGCATTTTAAAACATTATTCTGTCTGAAGATTGAGATTGATTGAAAATGTCAATCTTCTCTTTCCTCCAGTCCTCTGTTAAAAGAGATCCGTTAATCAATCAAACTATCTAACTTCAACAACAAATAATCAAAACCAGTATTTATTTTTTCAAACTAGGCCGAGATCGAGATTGATTGAAAATCTTGATCTCCTCATTTCTCCAGTCCTCCGTTAAAGGATTCTGTTAACCAATCAAAACAAATGAACAACTAATTAAAAACTGTAGGTATTTTTTCAACTAGGCCAAGATCGAGATTGATTGAAAATCTCAATCTTTCTTCTCTATTCTCTCCAGTCCTCCGTTAAAGGAGTTCTGTAAACAATCCCAATTACTGTCCATACCTGGTCAATCAAGGTTGAAAGGTAGTTAGGTAAATAGCGTCTATATTTCTTAAATCAAAATCACTTTTGTGAAGCGTCTTGAGGCAGCTTTGGCGGCGATTTTGGCGTTACATAAAAATCTGTAGAGTTGAGTTGATTTGATTCTTTGAAGACAGCATTCTACTTATGGCTGTGCGAGTGTGTGTGGTTGATCTTACGTGTGCAGCTGAAGACATCTTTGGTGCTCAGGGCTTTGTTGCACAGGGCGCAGGTGGAGGTAGCTTGGAGGTGGGACGCTGAGCTGAAGACATGGCCGTTGACCTTCCTCTCTCTCTCCTGTACAGTAACCAGGGAACAGCTCATCAATCAAACAAAACAAGCAAATACAAACTAAACAAACAAAATAAAACATTTTATTTGACATGTTTATTTCATCACATGCATACGGGTTACAGTTGTAGACCATTGATACTTATTTTCCTTTAATCTCTCTCTCTCAACATTTTTCTATATTATTTGCGTCAAGTAAAATTAACTTTAAAAATGTATAGGTATCTAATAATAACAAAACAAAAATCAATTACTTTTAAGAGAAGCAGATAGCAATCAGGAGTCCGATTACTGTTGACAAGTAACTTCAACAATTAAGATTAAGATACTTCATTTATTCACACATACATACATGTACAGTGAAATTCTTCCTCCGCATTTAACAAATCCCTCAGGAGCGGTGGGCAGCCGCGGTGCAGCTCCCGGGGGCCAACTCCAGATTCTGAGCCAGTAAATTGGGGGAAATCGGAGTGCCCGGAGGAAACCCACACAGACACGGGGAGAACATGTAAACTCCGCACAGAAAGGACCTGTTCGGGTTGGGATTCGAACCCAGGACCTTCTAGCTGTGAGGCAGCAATGCTAACCACTGCGCCACCGTGCTGCCCAATGGCAACAAAGATAAGAGCAATATTAAAAATAGAATCAGTTAATGAATGAAACTACCCTAGAGCATTAACACACTGAATATAGGGGAATTCCATCTATCCTTTCAAAAGTTAACACAAAGGCCTTATGTGGCGGCAGACACACAACCATTACATTACACACTGCATTTCGGGGATATGCGTCAATATATTCCATAAGAAGTCATGTAGCATTTCATTGAACCAAACAAAAAAGTTGTGGGTGGTGGTCTCACCCGACTCTTGCGGGACATCTTGCTCTTGAGGTAGCTGAAAGTTCGGCCCACCTTGGTGGCACTACGCCCCTCGCTGTGCAGAGAGCCGCTGTCCTCCTCCGATATACTGAACGCATACACAAATGCTTGCATAAACACGAGGGAAAGTATGTATGAATGAATGTGCGCAGGTGCATGTAACGTAAAATGCGTACACACAAATGGACAGAATTGTTTCAGAATTGTATTGTTGCCTCCCTGAATCATTGGCTGTGTCCAAAATCGCTCCCTATCCCCTACTCCCCAACCCCCATACAGTGCACTCACTTATAGTCCACTCAACAGCAACGGCTGAGATTTCAGACACTAGAAATGGTGCCGTCAAAATTCCTATAAAATATAATTATGAAATTCAACAATTGTCAGAAAAAATCAAAAGAACTTACATTTATAACGATTTGCCACAGTCGGTCGCTATTTACTCCCGCCGTGTCATTTTTATTAAGTTTAAGTCATTTTTAAAACGTCTCGCAATGCATTCTGGGTTATACTGCTCTGTCTAGGGTACATCCGATGACCACTACTTTTTGCGGTGTATTGTGGGATACTTTCAGTGCACTATATAGGGTACATAGAGAATTTGGACACCCCTACAAAATGGCGTGCACCCCATATAGTGCACTATATGGGGGATAGGGAGCGATTTCGGACACAGCCATAATCAATGATTAAACGATCAATTTAACAATCTAAAACATTTAATCAATTAATTTTCAAACAATTAATGAACAATTTGTACTACAATACATTCCATATGTACACGCTGCAGCAACTCTCTTCCTTCTGTCCATAGTTGGTCCATAATACCCAATACATTCAAGGTTATTACAGAATGAAACTCCCTTATATTCAACATTATCATCACTTTACATTTTTTAGTTGCCCCTTGTTGGCAATGTATATTGTCATGCAGGATTAAAGTCCTGCTTCGCATGGTACCACACCATATTAACCAGAGCGCAAATTATAGTCTCAATTATGTGGTCAAAAATAAAATGAATAGTCGATTAATCGATGACTAATCGATTATGAAATTAATTGACAACTAATGCAAAAATCGAGAATCGCTAAGGAGTTGAATCAGTAGTTTTTTGTTGAGACCACCACTTATTCGCCTACACAATTTTGATATTACTTAAAAATTTCTGAAAATCCAAAATATGATTAAAATTATTCAACATTATTGATAAAAAAATATGAATATGAAAAAAAAAAATCAAAATATTAGTGTAAAGATTTATTGTAATGAGTTGGTGCTAAATTGTGACTAAATTGTTGTTGTACATTTGTCGATTATTCGATTCATCGTTTAAATAATCAACAACTAATAGACTATTGAAATAATCGTTAGTTGCAGCCCTAGTATTGTGATCCGGATCTTTAAACTTGAATGTATTTTGGATAAACATTTCATTAAAATCTGTCCATAACTTTTTGAGTAATTTTGGTCACAGGAAAACAAAGCAACAAGTATAACCTCCTTGGCAGAGGTAGCAAAAGCTCTGTACCTGTAGGCTAGAGAGCAGGATGCACTAGACAGTGGCCTCATACCTGTAGAAGAGGAAAGAAACAGGCTCAATTTGGCTATATTTGTTAAAAAATAAAATAAAACATGAATATGAATTTGAGAATGGCACATACAGTTTTAAATCAAGTAGTGTGTTGTTGCACAAATTAAGATAAAAAAAAAAATGAAGTACTTTTTTTTTTATATTTTTTTTGTGGCCAATCCAGCAGACATGCGGAAAGGCTGCCGGTGGGGGGAGCCCATGACTCATTGCGACATATGTTTTGCAGCGCTCCGGCGATTCGACTGTGCTAACTGTGCAGCACGGGGTTTCAAGGGGTTCAGATTTCATAGAGGGTTTGGCTCTGTAGAGCGATCGGTTAGAGTCTTGTGCTTGGTCTCACAGTGCACGTCTCTGTCGCGAGATTGCTTTCCCTCACTGACATAAGTATGCTTCCCCACTCTCTCGTAGACTGGCGAGCCAGATGCAATGCATCGGCCACGCGTCGCAGATAGCAACATTTAGCGATGTGCGATGCGTGGACGATGCATTCGTTCTAGCTCACCAGACTAACTCTCTCGCACCCCTTCACATTAACCCCGTCAGTGAAAGACACACGGTAAGACACCCGCATCCAGCACAAGCATGTGACTTAGTTCACAGGTATGGGCAGTTCTCTTCCCCTCGCCGACCTTTCTGTGGTCTTCCCCCGGCCGCTCTCGTCCCACTTACACAACTAACAGTCAATAACATGAAAAAAAAATAAATGGCGCTTACACCAAAAATAACTTTAAAACTAATTAGATAGAGACAGAAAAAGGGAGAAGAAAAAAGGTGAAAAAGAGCAAGGTGCTATGAGTTCCATTTGTTTATTCTAGCCGACTGGGCAATGAGACGGAATTCACCCAGCCACTAAGTACTAACCGCTGAGCGCTAAACGCTGGCCATAATACTCACTGAGGGCATCGTCTTCGTCACTAGAAGAGCTCTCCCTGCGCGGCCGAGGCTGTGGTTCGGGTGTGGTGGCGATAGAGGCAGAAAGGTTGAAAGAGAAAGAGATGCGCCGGGTTTGGCGCTGGCGTGCTGCAGGGTGTGAGCCCAGATGGACAAGACATGCAGAGAGACGGACAGACATGCAGGGAGAACGCAGAAAAACCATCACCCAAATGGAAGAGGGAAGGGTTTTAAAAGGGAAAATGAGATCGAAAATTCATACTGAAATGTATATTTTGCTGATGTTAGCTGAATCGATAAGATGCCTGCGAGCCTATGTGCGTGCACTCACTTTGTTATCATCAGAGATGGCGAGTAACAAAGTACAAATACTTAAGTACTGTACTTAAGTACTTTTTCCATGTAACTACTTTTAGAAGTACTTTTTTTCTCTGATGACTTGTACAGAGTAGATTTCTTTTTCTTTTTTGAGCGAGATAGTAACAGGATGCAATCAGAACTGTGATGAAGAGTCGGGAGGAGACATTGCAGAAAGGCCGAAGACGGTGCGCGAACCGAAATATTGGTACTTCGTCTCCTTACCTTTCCAAAAACACGCTTGTTACTTTTTTGTGCACCGATGGTAGGGATATGTATAGTGCGAATGAGCCAGTAGGGTGCGAGTATAGCGTGACAAGAGTACACATGGGCCTGTATTATGAGAAACTGGAGTGAACAAGTTGCCATATCTCCCGTCTCTCTGTTCAGACATAGCATTGAAAAAGTGCATTTTATATACAAATTAATGTATTTATTTTGTACTTTACACTTTCAAAGATACGTTTCAGTTTGAGCTGTAGTTCCTTCCTAGCGATTGGCTACGCACCATTGGCACGCATATTTCATTTTGAGTTCCCAAACTCTGGCTGTGTAACAACTCACGTATCGGAATAAAAATAAAATGTGTGAATGAATAGTTGCTTTTATCTTCACCCCTGTTTGCATCTTTATTGGGTAGGCTAATAAAGAAAGGTATACATAGACTCTATTAAGATCAGCGAAGAACATATTTCAGGATGGATTTTTGGTGGAGTTTGGTAAAACATGGAAACATACACACACAAACACAAAGGAAAAACAGACACCACACACACAAAATATGCACGTAGGCACGGTCTTGTATAAAAAGTACTTCGACCAGCTTCCAAAACATACATTTATGAATAATTTACAATCCGCCAATGAGTCACCTGTAACGACGCTTATTTATGGCTTTATTTTTGCTTACACTTTATACAAGTCTGCACACACTCACATCTGACACCCATATACACCCAGAGCACACTTCATACATGACAAAGAAAGGAGCAGCAAGGGAAGGATGCAGTGGGAATTAACCTGAAATCATGTCGAGGTAGGAACACAGTGCAACAAAGGATACATCCTCTTGTTGTGAGACGAGTAGGACCTCACCGATATCAGATTTTGGGGGCCGATACCAATATTGAGGAATAAGTCATGCAGATAACGCCTATACATAATAAATTAATTTCAACCTCTTTTAGCAAAACATATAAACTGAAAGTAAATTGTCATTTCAATTACAAGTACTTTTATTCAATCAAATTTCAACTTTGACATAATAGACACAAATACAACTCATTTTCCCAAGGTGTTTTAATTCATGAAAGAAAAATGTGATGTCACGGCTATGCCCAGGCTGAAAATAGTACAATGCATTTTCTATTGCATTACTTGTGTGCGGCACGGCGCTACTGTGTTGGAGAGGTGTGGGCAGGTAGAGAGCATGGCGGCAGCAGTGCACCACTTGGTAAAAGATAATTTGCGTCTAATTGGCCAAGTCATAACCAATACAGATTTTGTGGCACGTAAAATTGGCCGAGATAATAGGCCACAATGATAATCGGTCGGGCCCTAGAGAGAAGCGTGCAAAGCACTTTGGCCGTAATACCTCTAAATCCACCAGCTAGTCAAGCCAACGGGAGTGTGGATAAGGACCGATAAATGACCAGTATTCTAATCTAAGTTAGAATTATGGCAGCATTTAGTATATTGTTACACAAACACATTTTTTTAAAATGTAAAAATATTAGTGATTTTTTTTCAATAATTTCAAGTGCCTCTTGTGGCCTTCTTTAGGATGCCTTTTCATGGAAAGAAGGGATATATTTCTAAATTATTATTGTTTTTACCACACCTTTTCGTAAAGTAAAATAACCTTGTCTTTATGTAAGAACTCTAAAAATATTCAACAAGACGATGATGAAGGCCATTCAGCTGTTGCGATGGAAGTGATATCTGGGGTTTACGTACCGTCGAGGTCTCGCTGACTCAGAGCCATCAGGGACACTGATTTGGTGAGGCTGGGCATGGTAGGGCAGCTGTGTCGGAGGGAATTGGTCTTGCGTTTCTGGTGGTAGAACAGATGCTGCCGTCATCTGGCATTCTTTATAATACGAGCCACTATAACTAACCAATGGGGGAAAAGCATGTTCAAAACCAGCCAATTATATAGTAAACTAGAAACACTCAGAGGTAGCAGTATGTGTGGTAAGCCATTATCAATGCAAGTGTTCCTACAGTAGTAGCCTGGCGAGTCAGAACCAACGCATCGTCCACGCATCGCACATCGCTAGACGTTTGTAATAGTTAGGAAGCTGACACTGTTGGACCTAACCAATCACTCTGATTTTTACATGGAAATGTCTCATTGACCACCCCGTGCACTAACCAGGTAAGGAACTATCCATCCATCCATCTGTAGGTGTTGTTGGTGTGTGCTGTTGGTGATTGTTATATATCAGTGTTGACATGGACACGTGTGTGTGTTCGCCGTGTGCTCGGCACAGGTGCGGAAGACGCGACCACACATGACGTCACTAAGGAGAACGGGGATCGTTCACCCGTTAATAATAATGAAGTATGACTATTATGTTACTTATACTTATACTTATGCTACAGAAATGCACCAAGATTTAATCACCTCTTTCGTCAATTCTTTAAAGTTCCAACAACTTTACATCCAGGGCCAACAAAAATTTTCATCCAGTGCTCAATTTTCAGCTATCAACGGGACAAACCAATGCTCCGCGGCTCCGCCATGGCAACAGGTAATTATGATTGAGACTACAGGGACCATTAAAAAGTAAAGACGGAATATCCAAATATATAACCATACAAAGATCTGCCTTGAATAGGCCGGTTTTTACAGGGCAGTAATTATCAGAAAATGTAAGACTGTGGCCGTAAGGAGGCTGATGGTTGTCATGGACCCGTTTGTTAGAACTTGTTTGGGGGTGTGGAACTCCAAAGGCACTGCTCCACTGGTACCTGCACCAGTGGTGAGACCTGTATAATGACTTCAATAGATTCGCAATAGGTGCTGCTGACCTCAACTCTGGGCGTTCAAAAAAAAATCAGACCAACACCTCTGGTTAAGAAGCTAGGCTTGGAGACTTTCTCATGGAAGCAGAGCACCATTTGTGTATGAAATTGTGAAAAATATTATATTTGCCATATAAATAAAAAAACATTTTAGAATGGTAGAAAATCCCTCAACAATTTGTAATAGCCACTTTTGGCAGTGAAATAGATAAAAAAAAAAAAAAAACTAACAACACAATCAAATTTATTTCGTTGAAAGTACAATGAGAAGTTGCTTCAATGGGAAAGTCCGCCAACTGTTGCCGATACAGACCTGCTCATCACTCTTGCCCAACTCCCTGCGGAGGGTCACACCGTCTCTGCTGACCGGCTGCGTTCCCCAGTCTGTCCACTGGCGTCTAGGGGGTGTTGCAAGCGTACAGTGTCCACCCGAGACGTCGCACGACCTGATGTCTCTCTGTGTCGACCGGTCAGGTGCCTCCCCCTCTCCGTTCAGACCCTCCAGGCTGTAGCTGCTCACAAACACATTCACATCAGACTCTGAATCAGATGTAGTTCGCCATGTTATTGCAAACAATTATGATAATAACAATGGAACAAGGAAATAAAAAGTGATACAAGTGGACTTAACAAGTACAAGTAAAACAAGTACATACAAGTGGACTGGAGATTACATGTTCTCTCCGTGTCTGCATGGGTTTCCTCCGGCCACTCCAGTTTCCCCCACCACCAAAAACATGTTCTAGTTAACCTGCTCCAGTCAGTGTCCCGGGCTCAGAATCTGGAGTGGGCTCCCGGGCGCTGTACTTTGACTGCCCATCGCTCCTCAGGGATGGGTTGAATGCGGAGGAAGAATTTCAATGTACATGGATGTATGCATGACTAAATGAACAGGGGTGCACATAACTTTTCAATAAACATTTTCAATATAGTATCAAAACAGCATTACATAATTTCCCTTTTAGGATCAATAAAGTATTCTGATTCAGATTCCTTAGTTAATGTAATGTAATGTAGTTTATTTATAGAGAATGTTATGAATGAATGAATGAATTTATTTTAGGACAGACAATACAGAGCCATTTAACATTTCAGCATAAGATATGCGACATGAGAAGATGGTTGTACAAAACGGGCTTAGCAGAGTGAGTGGAGTATGCATACTCCAGAAGGCACCTAAACCAAGTTTAAAACAAGTAGAAACAGGCTAAAACAAGTTAAAACAAGTTGAACCGGTTAAAACAAGTTAAAAACCCATTGCCATCTAGGGCTACAGGTAAAACTAACTGCACTTTAAATTTACTTGTCCCAGTACATCAACCATCGTACTAAACTTCAAGACACCAAGACACAGGGTGTTCCATTG
>OMKY01086869.1:0-12760 GCA_900302395.1 Bregmaceros cantori | reverse complement strand
ATAATATGAGTATTCTGAAAATGTACGAACCCAATGTTCTTCAGTAGGGCTTGTGCATGGTGACGGCACAGCTTGTGGGGCTGGCAGACATTTTGGGAGCCGCATCGTGGGCAGGCGAACAGGCAGAGAGCGTTATTTGTTTAATTCGAATTAAACATTAATTTGCATTCCATTCACCCCAATACAATGGACGTGAAGTAGTAAGGTATACCACGTGCACAGTTACAAGACTGAACGATGTCACTGAGGATGTGTCCTGAAAAATGTTCTAAACAAATTAATTAATACGACCAGCATTACCTCATTTGACCGATTTCCAGAGGAAAAACAAAGGTAATCTTGTGTTTGTTTGACTAGATATGATGATAATAGTAAAAGATGATGCTCCCTTTCCTCAGAACGGAAAACTGCGTGCCACCATGATTGTAATTCCCAGTTGGGCCATTGAGTGCAAATTGCTTGACAATAAACCACAAAACTCTTCACTTTTTCAGTGCTACTTAAAATTAGTTATAGTTTAGAGGCAAAGACTTGATATAAATGTAAAAGATTTTCGTCTGGAGCAACTGGCGTATTTTATTGAAGGGGGCGGACTCTAGCCTGGTTGGGGAGGTGGCGACACTCCAGGCTAGATGGATTCAACAAGACATTGGTTTCCTCTGGGAACTCTTTGAGTAAAACAATATTTTTTGTGTTAAGTATATGTTTTTGTTAATTTTCACGGCATAAGCCCCATTTTACCCTTTTATGGACAGGGTTAATGCGAAAGTGGGATGAGAAATTGGGGGAAGTCTTTGCTGAAAAGTCGGCGAGGGGGAGGAGAACTTGGGACACTGCCCGTGCCTGTGAACTACCTCACAGGCACCATACATGCGCAAGGTGCGGGTGTCTTGACTGCACCATCGAGCCTCCACTTGTGTTCAACATTTTCTGAGAATATTGCCACATGTCTGATCCTGATCAAAGAATCACTTCAATTCAATAAGATTCAAGATTCAGGAGGAGTGGGTTTTTTAATTTTTACCGACCATTTTGTGGACGTTTGATTATCAATGAAAATGCAAAAAAACAAAACGTTGCACTGGAAAAGTGAACACTAACCACGCCCCCAATACTGTCTCAGCATTTTGTATAATAGCTCTGTGCAGCCGGTGGAGGCGCATGCGCTCTCATGGCCGCGCTGTGATTCTGTTGGTCGTCGCTTTTTATTTTTATGTCGTGTGGATCCGCTTGATTGACAGGTCCTTGTTGATTGACAGATCATTGTTGATTGACAGGTCCTTGTTGATTGATAGGTCCTTGTTGATTGATAGGTCCTTGTTGATTGACAGGTCATTGTTGATTGACAGGCCCTTGTTGATTGACAGGTCCTTGTTGATTGATAGGTCCTTGTTGATTGACAGGTCCTTGTTGATTGATAGGTCCTTGTTGATTGACAGGTCCTTGTTGATTGACAGGTCCTTGTTGATTGATAGGTCCTTGTTGATTGACAGGTCATTGTTGATTGACAGGCCCTTGTTGATTGACAGGTCCTTGTTGTGTTCATTGATGTGGCGCTGATGACTACTATTACTGCTACTGCTACAGAATATTTTGTCACATTTTTAAATCTATAAACATTAAAAGAAAAAAAAAAAAAACATACTGGCTGTTTCATTGACTGCACAGCACTCACAAGATTTGGTTTGCAGATAATAAGGCAGGAACCATATTTTCGTTTTTATTTCCACAAAAAGCAGAGGGAGTAATTATATATAATTTTTTAATACATTTTAAATCTTAAGCAAAAACATGTGTCAATCAAGAGCATAACTGTGTGTACATCTACTATTTTTATTTATTTTGAGGTTCGGTTCATGTACACTCATATCCAGCAACACCCTGCATACATAGACAGCTAATTATCCACATGCGTCACTCGGCGAGAGTATCAAACCGGACGTTTTTAGCGCTCGGCGGCCAAGTCCAGCTGAATGACCGCTCTCAGAGGAGGCCTTTATAGACGTGTTGCAATGCTGGTCAGAGCCGCATTTAATGGACCCAAACTGGTAGCATTAGTGCACAGAGGGAGGCGTTGGAATCACAGTTCCTTTAGTCTGAGAGCGTCCGAGGACTGGTTCTGAACAGACGAGTTTGGTGGGTAGTTCCGGTAAAATTTCTACTTGAATAGGACTTCTGGAGCCAGTCACTTGGCTGTGTTTCAATTTATTTTTTCACTTTTCTGTTGACCGGGAGCCATGCCTACTGCATACCTTAGGACTTATTGGGTTTTCACTGAACATTGATATCAATTTTTTAACTGATTCCCCACATTGTGTAGGAGCCTCGTGCAGTCTCATACCGCACTGTGCTGGAACCGTGACCAAGTGAATTACCCATGATGCACTGCTCAGATACACAGGTTACACTGACAATATGAACAACAATGCTGAGGCGTTGTGTGAATCACATTTTTCATTTTATTCAGTGATGAGCTGCTGTATGTCGTGCTTGGGAGTAAATCCAACATCTGAGTTGTCGAAGGCGTCCGAGTCGCAAAGAAATAAAGTAAACTGAAAGTCCAATGACGGGCGGCGGTCATTGGTTTGAGATGAAGAGTGCAACGCCAGTAGCTGATGTACACAAAGGAGCAGTTCTAGGCGTTAATGTGGGCAGTGAGCGGTAGATACAGGCTGGTGCCACTGGGGGGCGCTGCAGCGCGAAAAGCCAGCTGTCCAGTATTTGGGAGACTTAAACCAAAACCATAGACTGTAAAAAAAAGTTTATGTACAGTCTATGACAAAAATCTAAGCTTCTTGGCTACCGGTAGTAGCGCGACCGCAGATAATTTGTGTTAAAAATAATAATAATAATAATTAAAAATGTAAAAAAGAATTACTGAACAAAACTTTATTGTACCTCATCAACATACAAACTACAAAGCCGGCAAAGCAGGCAATATCACTTTCCGCAAATTACGAGATTATCGTTATTACTCCACTCTGACCTTCTTCACCGATTACAGAGTGCGAGTTTATTTATTTTTTTACTACGCCATGTTCGTTTTACGCAGGCAATCAAGAGTCAACGGGCTCAAATGTGAAGTTACTACTACCCAGCATTTGAGAGACTTGTACCAAATCAAAAAAGAGCTCCTGTGCAATTTAAAGTAAATAGTGACGTATATTCCACAACGTTTTTTTACAAGATATATGTGAAGTACCAGCACTGCACCCACCATGAGATTAAACCATCAAGGATTGTGCAGTCGTTATGTTTACATTGACCAGAGAGTGAACACGACTGCTCACGGGGCGGACCGCTGAGAAGGAAAGAGGCTTTTTTGGCACCACATTTCAAGCCTATAATTCTATAGGGTGTGGGGTGTAGCGCCAACGTATCCTGTGACTGCAGTTATTGTATATGGCAGCAATTGAGAAGTCTATGAGAATTATTATTATTATTTTATTTTTTAAATCTGGGGCTGGCCCAGTGGCGTAACAGGTTAGAATGCTGAACCCAGGCATAGTCTTGTGCCCGCGGCTTAGATCATAACACACGCAGCGTCAGTTCCCCTCACAGTCATATACTGCACGCCTTCTCGTCCGTGCCCTCTCATCCGTGGCAACGGCATCAATACATATAAAAAAATTGCGCTTAAACCGAAAATAGTTGTTGAAAAATGTTTAAAATTTAAAAACTGAATCTACAGGAGAAAACATTTCTAGCTCCATGCATGAGCATTTTCAAAGTCCTACAATTTTCCAGACTTTAGAATAAATATTTACATCAATACAGATATTCGTATCGTATTTCACCCTCTCCGCTTGTAGCAGAATGTGCCGAATTATATTACATGTTTGATAACATCTACCTTTAAGAATCTTACATGTATATTTCTTTCCCAGTTCATATTTAACTTTTTTATACCTGTGTATAAAATATTTTTCAAATTTCAGGCTTGAAATAATGTGGTACCACAAATAAAACCATCGCGTCCAGCCTCACGAGCGAAATTAGTCCCTGGCGAAGAGATTGATGACAAGAGGGGGACAATCAATAGAACACCCCTGGCAAGTTTCTCCCATGATGGAAATGACGGTGGGGTGAACCCTGCTTGAAATACATAGAGATGTATTGGTGATATATATACTTAATTTACTGTCGTTTATACCAAATCATACATTTTCCTGTAGTGAAGTTGGTGAAAGGAGTAGGACCAGCGGTCTGAAAAGAAAAAAATAAAATAAAAATGCAACTTTTAGGAAATAATTTTATTCCACACATTTTTTTCGCTTGTATGCTATACATAGAAGTTGAATGGAGGATGGAAATAATGGCAGCAAAGTTCACCCCAGCGCTCAACTGTGACACCTACAGATTGTTTCTCCAACACATGCAATAGAGCTTGGGCATGGTCATGTCACCTACTCTCATGGATTCATCAAGGATAGATTATAACTTTTATAATGTCAATCTTATGCATACCGGTACTCTTTCTGCCTTTCATATTATGTAGTATGACCACACATCCATTTTTTTGGATTCTAACATTTTTTGTTATTCACATTTTTAGCATTTTAACAACTTTTTGGCTGTGTCCAAAATCACCATTTTGTAGGGGTGTCCGAATTCTCCATGTACCCTATATAGTGCACTGAAAGCATCCCACAATGCAGTGCAAAAAGTAGTGAGCACCGGATGTACCCTAGAGAGAGAAATACCACCCATAATGCATTGCGAGACGTTTTAAAAATGACCTAAAGTTTAAAAAAAATGCTGCAGCAAATAGCGACTGACGGCGGCAGATCGTTAAATTGTAAGTTCTTCTGACTTTTTCTGATGATTGTTAAATTTTATAATTATATATTTTATGATATTTTATCATTTTGACGGCAGCAACTGATGTCCGGAATCTCGGCCGTTGCTGTTGAGTGCACTGTAAGTGAGTGCACTACATAGCGGGTAGGGGATAGGGAGTGATTTCGGACCCAGCCTTTATCTCTTAAGCCGCACATCTGTACACTCTGGACGTGCTGCCAAGATGGCTGCCATGATGTCACATGCCCACGCCCTATTGTCCTCTCTTGTCATCCAATCCCTTTGTCCCCAACCACCGAATCCACTTCCTTTCTAAGCTCCGCCTCCTGTCTTGTACGCAAAAGAACTGAAGTTGACCAATCACGGGTCCTCACGGCACCGATCATCCAGTCAAACCATGAGAATGAAGTTGTCACAATCTTTTTTTGTCCTCATTTTGAAAAAAAAAAAACGAAACAAAACAGCAAATAAAAATAAATAACATATAAAGGTGATGAAGGGGCGAGGAAGTGTAGTGAAACACTGCAGCATTGACGCGGCACCGAGGCCGATTCTCTCACATGGAAATAAAAATAGGTCAAAATAACTACAAATAAAATCTTGGAGGAAAATAAAACGAAGAAATAAAAGGAAATACACTATTCTCGGTGACCTCTCTTAGTGTGTCACTATTCTGACAAAGATTCTATACAATGGTTTTAGTTTTTTTCTTCATAAATGCTATATACGTCTCTGAATATATTATTCGTTCATCTGCTTTACAAAAAGGAATACGCGGGTTGGAAGGGGGGTTTGACGAGGGGGGACGGAGGGGGGAATCAGGGGGCAGGCAGTTGGAAGGTCCCGAACCATGTGTGCTCGTCTTTGTTCAATAAAGTTCTTCCGGCAATAGATTCAACATTTGTTGTTTGTACATCGAATTTGCCCAAAAAAAGAAAAATATTTAATATGTGTCTGGTTCAGTCTATGACCATGCTTATGCAATCATGTACAATTGCAGAAAAGCACAATGATTCTAGTCATCAGTGTCAGTATTGCAGACTATAGCTGGATGTTCAGTCAAGGAAACCCACTTTTCAGAGGTGAAATCTACAAAACATACCAAGAGGGTCAGATATTTTGAACGAGAGGCCAGCCTCTCAATGACTGCTGTGGAAGTTAATTTGTGAAAGGCTGTGAACTTGAATAGTGAACAAAATTAAGATTGTTGCCAATTATTAAAGACAACCGTGTCACTAAGGATGGGATGATCTTAAAAATTCCACATCGTGATTTAAGATATTATCGTGATCACTCCAATCGGACCTTTTCGTCTTCAACGATTATAGAAGCGTGCGGGTGCTTCTACTTGGCCGCCGAGTTTATTGCATGTTCGTTCTACGCTGACAATCAAGGGCCAACCCTTTTTTAAATTATTTCGATGATATTGACGATGGTACGGTTTTTCAAAATGGGTACTTTATCTGGGGTCCCATACATAGTCTAGTTGATGTGGCTTAGATCACAGCCCACTCTAAATTAAAAAAAATAAAATAAATGTATAATCTCAAACTGTGACTGCCCAAAATCGCGATTGACGATAACATTGCAAATCACCCCATCCCTCGTTGTCACTCATCTTTTGTTGAGTTATTTAACACTTCATTGGCTTACCGTTGGGCCGAATAAGAGTGGATAAAGTAAGAGTTGAGAGCTGTGTGAGAGGGACAGGTCTGGACTTGCAGACAGTGGGACATCTGAAGTACCAGCAGCTGTGACTGTAGGAATCAAATCATCCCAACAACACTGCAGCGCACAGAGGGTCAATGGTTCTTGTATCAAACGTATCCACAGTTTAAGGAGCTGGTCGCTTCACTCAAAATGATCGATTGTGAAAATAATTACAGCAACATAAGCCAGGATGGGGCATCCGTGGCAGCGCGGTGCCAACACGCCACCAACTGTCCTCACCTTGCGTTCCTGCACCAGATTGTCATACTTTTAAGAAACAGAAAATCAGCAGAACCCCAAAAGCAGCATCACATTTCAGCAACAGAGCCCCTTGATGTCTGTTCTTCACGGACCGGGGGGGGCTTAGAACTTAGGTGATGATTTGGGAGAAAGATCTAACAGATGCTAACGCATTGTCATTTGCAAAATTAAACGCAGCAAAACCGAGGCTGTATGAATCCACCAACGCATTCCTCGCCAGTCTCTATGGCACCTCCAAACTGGGCGTCCTTGCTATGGCTTACGCAACACTAGACCACTGTAGCTATAGAAGCAGAGTTATTGAAAAAAAAAAAGCGTGGCAGCGGGTAGGGAGGCAAGGGGTTAGGTTAGAGTTAGGACTAGGGCTGGGATCAAAAACTCGATTTAAAAATTGATTCACGCTTAAAAGATAATGAATCGATTCACGGGAATCTGTGAATCGGAAAGTCGTTGTGACTTGAATTTCAAATTTGGATATTCTTGATCTTGAATTTCCGACTGTCCCGTATTTGGGAGACTTAAACCAAAGCCATAGACTGTAAAACAAAGTTTATATACAGTCTATGACCAAAACGTAATCTTCTACAGAGGCGACCGCAAAGAATTTGTGTGTTGAATAAAAATAATAAAAATAATAAAAATGTAAAAAAAATAATAAATTACTGAACAAAACTTTATTGTACCTCGTCAACATACAAACTATAAAGCCGGCAAAGCAGGCAATATTACTTTCCACAAATTATAGATTATTATTATTACACCACTCTGACCTTTTTTCAAACTTTCAAATTTGTTTTCCCGAAAATAAATACTTACGTACATGATCTCATGAATCAGAATCTATTCAGGAAATTTGGATCGATTCCCAGCCCTAGTTAGGACTCACAAAAAAAAAAAGTCCACTTAAGAGAAGCTCCTTGGGTCTACAGATGAGCTCTGGTAGACCCGCAGAATCAAAAGAATAAAAATCAAAGAATATTGAGAAACAGCCACCAGGGTTGATGGCGAGACCTGGTCAAGTCAAGACTACCACCTGTCTGAAACCTAAGCCAATCAGAAAGTGCACGCAGCTCCATCAAGTCAATTACCAACGTCTTTTTCCTCGCACAGCATCCAAACGCTCCGCTGGAAGGGGCCGTCCTATGCAGCGAGTTCCAGAGTCCGAGGGAAGGTAAGCAGGGGAAGGTAACGGGGAAAGTGACAGGAAATTCAAGCCAAGCGTCCGTCCGTACTCCGACCCTTCCCAGCGCCCGGACAGTTCCGCAGGTTGGAGGGTGGGGAGGGTGTGGTCTAGTTGGAGGTGGCAGCGATGCCCGTGTCTAGCTCCGCGGGCTCCAGCGCGGGCAGCAGGTTGTTGTAGCACGCCTTGCACACCCGACTGGCTTCAAACAAGTGCTGGCTTGGCACGGGGATCTTCAGGTCGCAGCAGCTGCCGCAGAACACGTTTCCGCAGTTCCTGTCAGGGACAGTAGGGACAAAAATGATTAACCACTGAAGAAGAAGAAAGGGTTCTCTTGGTGTTTGTGCTAACCATTTAGGTGCCGGTCACCTAAATGGCATTCCTCTTTTCGGGTGATGACTCTGGCTGGGTTCAAAAGATTGTGAATCCTTGAATCGCAAAGACGTGTTGACTTGAATTTAAAACTTTTTTTTCTTTCTTTTTTTTTTCCTAAAATAAATACTTGATTCAGATTCTTGACTCTTATCTCCGTGTGGGCCTCTTAAACATACACAAATACAATTACAAATACTCAAAGGACTGTTTGTCTATGGGACAGTATTAATTTGAAACAATTGACAATCCATATGTAAATAGATCAATATTGGAACGAATCAAGCAAACAACCTTATTAATCTAAATCTAATTGATATTCGGATTGATTCCTGGATCGATTTTTTTTTAATGATTTCATGTTTAAAATAACAATAAATCATCTCACAGTAAAGGATTATGAAAACATTGATGAAGCAAACACTAAAATGGAACTCTTGGATCATGTCTCAGAACTCTGAATTGGATCAAGTAGAAGATTTAAAAATGACAGTGACATGTCGGGGTGTGTGGAGAGGCCCATTTTCTATATTTTTATACCACTACTGTACTACTAGTCTGGTAAACAGGACCCAACCCTCGCCTTGTGACTAAACTCAACATTGTGCCAAGGGCACAGCACACAAGCCAAGCGTTATTGGAGTTACATGCATGCCATGCCTCCAGTGTCACGCCATGCAAGAAATGGCTCAGATAAGGCAGAAAAAAAAAATCATATTCCAAGTCAAAATAAAGCAACGTGGAAATCAAATGCAAAATGTGTTGATATGGCATGAATGGGATGTGAACACACAACATTAGCCATCTGCAAAACCCATAAAAACATCTGGCATTCAGTCACATCAAACAAGAGCAGCACTGGAATCTAGTTCTTATTAACTTACAGCAATATTTATTTATAAGAGCATAGCCCAGAAATTATAATTAAACCTGCAGTGACAATATATTGAGAAATTAATATAAAATACTAGAAGCACTCAGAGATTGCAAACCTGCGCCATAGTGGGACAAAAAAGTACTTTTAGTGCTAGCAGTATGTGTGGTAACCCATTATCAATGCAAGTGCATTGCTATTGACCCATAGACTGTATTCCCGCCACCGGCGAACATGCCAACTACATTTCCCAGCGGCCCCATGTGACCCGGAAGTTTGGTCACGTGACTGCGGTAAGCGCCCATCGATCTATCGGTAAGTTGGTGATTAAGTATGATTATGTTACTTATAGGCTACAGAAATGGACCAACATTTCATAGATTATTCCCAGTGTCATTTCCAACAACTCTACAAAATTTCATCCAGATCTGTGCACAACTTTTCCAGTTATCCTGGGGACAGACAAACCAACGCTACTAAAAACCACCCCGGCGCAGGTAAATAATATTGTTAATGCTAATATGCGCAATTTATTTCCATCAATGTCCAGATAATGACAATGTTAAAATGCTAAAGATTTCCGGGCGACAGTGGACCCCTTAACACAATGGAACAATTTCATTAGCCCAAAGAACCAAAGAATGGTTAGGAAACGCCGAGACAAACACGGCTACGGGCAGCGCACATTAAACCTTCTAAACAAGTCTAACAAGCAGGCCGTGCAAGGGTGCGCTTAGGTCTCAAGGGGCAACCATGTGAGCTCACCAGACCTCCTGGACACGGTCCCTGTTGCTGTGAGGTGGACGAGGGATGGGGGGAGAGAGAGGGCAGAGGGGGTGCTGGGGTGAAAACCACACCTTAGAACCTCCAAACACTACCTCGTACCTGTCTAACTGTCATTGGGTATGTTTGGTGTTTACATTAGTTACAACACATAATATACTATGACTCGTAAAAAAAAAAAAGCAGTCACATGTCCCTCAGATTCTCGTCCTCTATCCCCTTACTGTTTCCTCTGCCCACTTCACCACCATGGGGAGCTTTCAGCCGCTCTCCTCCCAAACTCTGGAACCCGCCCCGGATCTATAATATTGACTCCCTCCATCAGTTCAAATCCTCCCCCAAAACCCACCTCTTCAGGAGGGCATTTTCGTTATAGTTGCTTGGTTGTTTTTATTTGCACATTTATTGTATTTTTATTTTGCATTTTTATTTCTACTGTTCCCCTGCACCTGCTATTACTTGTAAAGTGTCCTTGAGTGACTTGAAAGGCGCGACCGAATAAAACGTATTATTATTATTACATGCTCAAAGACGCTGGCAGTACCCTCTGCTCTGAAAATTGATCAACATCACTGATGTGGTTCTTAGACAAGGAGCCACTTGAGGCATTTAAAACCACTGATTTGCTTCCAACACAAGGAGCCACTGATTGGGTCGGGGCGAGAACAAGAAAGAGACAGAGAGAGGGAGGGGGTGGACTTTTACTCCACATTTAAGGGATTACTGGAGGACACTGGGGAAATAGTTTAAAGAAATAATTAGTAGCGCACAGTGAACCAAAGACCACCCAATATGAAGTATGCCTTTTTAGAAAAAAAACATTTCATGAATGAATGGAATGAGAAAAAAAGGAAAAAAAGGAAGAAACAGAACAATGGTAAACTATGAAGTAAAATGTTGGACAAACAAAATGACAGGGAAAAACGGAGAGCGATCTTGGATTCAGACGGTTTGACGTGATCCTACCTGCAGTGATGCTTTCTGCTGGCCAACCAGAAGCGACTCTCACAGCGGTAGCACTGGGCTGCCAGGTGGTCCGGGTACCACCGAGTCACCTGGGCACAGAGTGGGTTAGAATCTGTGTTACCTACGAATCAGAAGAATTGTATAGCCAGTTCGTGTACAGTAAAAAAAAAATGTAACACAACAACGCAAAGCAAGCATCAACAGTAATAACAATTCTATTTGCTACCCATCATATCACTCATAGAGTACTAGGTAGACAAACATACATCATAGAGTACTAGGTAGACAAACATACATCATAGAGTACTAGGTAGACAAACATACATCATAGAGTACTAGGTAGACAAACATACATCATGGAGTACTAGGTAGACAAACATACAACATAGAGTACTAGGTAGAGCAGCACAATAAAACGATTTGAAATCGAAATCTGATTTATTTGTTCGGAAGATGGCAAATACAGTCAAAACGTTTTTCTCATCACCCAGCGTATTTACGGTAGCGCCTCGTGTTTCCTCCTCGGACACGGCCCCTTCTTCATACACACAAGTTCCTCTGGCTGGAGGAGAAGTGCGTTGCTGCAGGCAGTACCAATCTAGTTTCCGAGCGAAATGACACTTTAAATATGTTGTGTGGAATTGTTAATTGTTGTCGGCTAAAGTGTTCCGTTGCTACAACGCTAAAGGATAGTAGCACAATTAATATTTTCCAACACCTAGGAAACGGACCTCCAGCGAAACAGTGTGTTGTTATGCTAGTGGCTAAAGATGGCTGGGCAACTGTCCCATACTTTCCGCGGTCTGTCGCTACAAAATGGATAAAGATTACAGGGGTTTCCACATCGGGAAAGACACGGCTGAGGATTTAAAAACGTGTCTTTATAACATTACTCGAGACACCGTGTTGCCTCTGGATGCTGCTATAGTCGGCAACGCCGATATATGGACCAGCCAAACAATGGAGCCGTACGAGTTTAACCCTCCATTTTGGTTCAGGGCATGGGAGTTTAGAACAGTGCTGTCTGCGTTGCTCCTCCATGCCGCCCGCGGCGAGGTGTTCGCTAGCGAGTTGAAAGTTGCACTCACAATGCACCTACAATGTTGCACTGCATTTATGTATTTTAAGAAGAAACAAATGCTGATCTGCATTGATCTGATGTGAACTTATCCATTTATCTTTTAACGAACACTTGTTTTTTACATTTTTGCGTTTACATTTTTACATTATTCAAAACACACGGGATTCACAGCTTTTTCAATTGGTCCAGAATTATTATTTTTGACCGATTAGGAAATTATGCGAATCGGCTTCAGGCGAAAAGCAGCTTGTGCCGCCCATGCGAGTAAGATCGTGGTTAGATTGTGATCCACTTTTTTTTTCAAGATCGAACACCCGTACTCTGAAGTGCCTACCAGAGAGGAAGGGAGTGAAAAGATGCTATGCAGGATGAGAGGGGTCAGACACCTCCAGTGCAGTGGTGACCACACTGGAGGTGCAGGAAGTGGACTTGTTACGGACCACATACCTCTGTGTCGTGCTTATCGACCTGCTCCCAGCTGGCCTCGGACAGCACTTCGGTGCTGCAGCGTGACAGACAGTTGACGTCCAGGTTACACTCGGAGTCAGTGACGGAGCCCTGTGACACACAGCGCCCCCGCCTGGTTAGTTCTTAGATTAAAAGGTTCATCTGGAATCTTGCAAAAAACAACCTTGAATGCTGTTGGTTAAGCAGCGCTAGACGCATACTGAAGGGAGGAATTTCACAGGAGTAATTTCACAGGAGTAATTTCACACAATTTTGTTTACTATAT
>OMKY01086868.1:0-13073 GCA_900302395.1 Bregmaceros cantori | reverse complement strand
ACCCGGGTGTTGGCGAGAAAAAGACACGGGGGTATAGGGACACACACACGCGCGCGTGGTGTAGCGGTTAAGACAGCCCCATACGGTGTTCGCAATGAAATGCATTTTGTAACAACGCAATCTTACAAAATTCCTACTGAGACACACACCGACACACAGACACACACACACAAATGCATTTTGTTATTTTATTTGTCGATAAAGCACCCGCTGGACATGGCTGCGTGGTGTAGCGGTTAAGACAGCCCCATACCAAGTTCGCAATGAAATGTATTTTGTAACGATGCGATCTTACACAATTCCTGAGACACACACCGACACCGACACACACAGCCACACACACACGCCCGAGGCGTTGCGGGCTCGCTCCCACACCAACTCCGCCCCCGTCTTGCGTCACCTATACCAACTCCGCCCACGTCCGCGCTGATTGGTTCGCATTTATGTTGGTGATGGGTATTCGAGGTTTCCCAGACCCAATTCAGCGTCTAGCGATGTGCAATTCGTGGATGATGCATTAGGTCTGACTTGCCAGGCTAGAAACACGGAGCATCGGGGATGTGATGATTTTGCATCCCCGCCCCCGAGGCAGATCCTTCATGTTAACGCGATAACTTTGGAATGGTTAGATGGATTTGTCCCAGATTTGTTGTTGAGTTAATGCGCTAGGGTAGGTTAATGAACTGATTATAGTCGATTAGGGGGTCACTTTCGAAATGGGTGACTTAAAGAAGGTAGAATTGTCATTAATTAGAAAAATTCAAAACAATAAAAAAAAAAAACATTTGCTTTGTTTTCGGGGATATACCTTTAGCAGTCGGGATGACTCCATAGGCCATGGATAACAATATATACAACCAGAAGCACTAAAAAATTGCAAAACTGCGCCGTAGCGGTACAAAAAATAGTAATTTTAGTGCTAGCAGTATGTGTGGCTCGTAGTAGCGTGATTGCAATTGATGCCACCGGCGAACATGCTCAGCACAAGCCAACTACATTGCCCAGGCGGCCACCCCAACCCGGAAGTCTGGTCACATGACTGCAGTAAGCACCCAGCGATCTATCGGTAAGTTGGTGATTAAGTATGATTATGTTACTTATAGGCTACAGAAATGCACCAAAATGTAATCAATTTTTCCATTGGCCATTTCCAACAACTCTACAAAATTTCATCCAGATCTGTGCACAACTTTTTCAGTTATCCTGGCGACAGACAGCGCGACCAAAAACGTAACCTGCTTCCACGGTACAGGTAATAATTGCGATAAACAAAGGCAGATCTATAAAACTCTATGGTCATATAAAGCACTCCAAAATTGGGCTTAGTAGTAGGTAAAAGAAGCAGAGGGAAGGCAACCAAGGCAAGTACAATAGCATATTGCAAAGGGTTTAACTGGCCAACGCACACACACACTCAAAAAATCAACATAATCATTCTTCTCCTTCGCTTTCCAAATGATATGAGTGGTAATTGCCAAGCAGTGTTTCACTGCTTCAGCAACTTAGAATTGATAAAAATGAATGAGTTCAGAATGTTTTTCTCCTGTGTTCCATTAGCTGCAATAATTATAACAAACGATGTTCGGGCCTGTGTGTACCCGTGTGCAATTTATTACGAGCCTATGCGATGAATACAATTAATTCCTGCAGAGAAACATCGTACTTCACAATAAATTACCAGCAGCACTGCTTTCGTACGGAACCTAAACGGCCAGTCTGGGACTTGTAATTATTCTGATGTAACCCGATACGGCCCGCGCCGGCGCGGCTTCAAAAGACATGGGTGTGTGCTCTGCACTCAGATTGTTGCTAATGGGCATGACGTGAGAGACATGACACGCACACTTGCAGAACAGCGCTGACCAAGCAGAGTGACACACAACACACCGTGGAGGCCCCCATGTTTCAACACACGTGACTGGAATAGCTCCCTACTCACTACATAATGCACTACACAGATTTCCCGGGGGTGTGAACAAAACAGAAACTAGAATGTTAGGCCTTGAATGTCTTCCAAAAACCCAGATTTTCATCACAGGTGTAAAATGTAATTTACACAGGGGCTGGCCTGTAGTGTAGCGGTTAAAGATGGTGCACCGAGAGGTAGCCCCACACATAGTTTTGTCGCTGTGGATTAAGACCACGGTACACGCAGTGCCGCGAGATCGCTCCGTCTCGCGGTCATGTACTGCACGCCTGCTAATCCCCACTCTCTCATCCCCCTTTCGCCCTCATCATCATCAGTCTGGCTGAACGTTGGGGTGCCACTGAAGACTTTGCAACCAGCTCTCTCCATCTCTCTATGTCCTCGGCCATTGGCATGTTGTCGCTCAGCCTGCACCTTGTCCACTCTTGGATGTTATCTTCCCATTGCTTTCTCTGTCTTCCTCTCCTCCTTCCACCTGGCACCCTGCCTTGAAGGATTGTTTTTGAGAGTCCTTGGGGTCTCGTGACATGTCTGTACCATTTTAGTTTCCGTTTTTTGAGTGTGGTTAGTAGATAATCATATGGTCCGATGGCTTGTTTTATTCTGACTTTCACTTCTTCGTTGGTAACATACTCCCTATACGAGATGCCGCGGAGCCTTCGGAAGCGTCTCATCTCTCTGGCCTGAATTCTTCTCTCTAGTTTTGCCGTTAGGGTCCATGTCTCACAAGCGTACAGAAAAATTGACGTCACTAGTGAGCGCATCAGTCTGATCTTCGAGCTGGTGGAAATATTCTTGTCCTGCCAAATTTCGCCCTAACACTGCCAATAAAATGAGAAAAACAGTGTTTCGAATGGACCAAATGGAAGAAAAAGAAACCACCAGTTTTAGAAGTGTCTTAGAAAAATGTCCTTGTTGCCTTGTTGTTTCTACTGTCTGTCCACTACTGCATCCTGTACCTACACGTTTACAATTTCCTATTCATGTCAATGAATATGTATGTTGAATAATTACATATACATATAAATAATATGTCAAATAAGCAGAGACAGCCCATCTACGAATGGTCAGAATCTACCGACACTAAACAAAGCAACACTGGATAAGCGCCCCTGTATAAAGGATGACCCATGTTGGTGCACAGTCTGCTACAAGCGGAGATAGTGGAATATGATGTTATATTCAGAGCCAGTGGCGTGTGTGCACAGTGCAACTCATGGAGTTTGTAGCATGAAGGCGAGAGGTGGAAACGTGATTAGGAGAAGCAAACATCTCTGTTTTCCAGCTCGCTGCAGGGGGAAGATTGGTCCGCCCTGAGCTCCATCGATCTGGAGGGAATCGCTGTGTTTCGCTCCTTGCATGATTCATATTGTTCATTTTCCCTGCAGGGGGAGGAGGCTCGTCGTGTTTCACTGGTGCCACAATTTCACCACGGCTGGAGGTATTATAGGCTGATTGTTTCTGTTTAGACACCCATTCCCGGGTTACATACCATAGGTTACCTAACAAGTGAGATTAAAACTGTTTAACAAGGCTTGCTGAGGCCGTGGGTTTGTAAATGTGTTTTGCCTGTAAACTCATTCCAACCTCTCGGGCACAAAACCGTCTTTATTAAGAATTAAAGGAAAACTCCATCCAAAATGCATAGTGGAGTATGTTCTTCGATGCATACCTATCTAACATACTTTTAAAATCAAATGCGGCAATATTTACCTACTTTCGTCTTCATCCCTGTTTGGGTCTGTGGGGCTAAGTTATGCTAACAAAACATAACATAACATATACAATACAACATATGTATGGACTCGGCTACGATTTCACATATTTCAGATTTTCATGATACTGATTCCAGTTCTGCTTTCACAATAATGCAATTCCAAGAGCACTTTCTTTAGTTCATTCTTGATATAAATCGTGCTAGGTGTAATTGTGATTACCTTATATCATATTCTTATTTCTTACCTTCTAACCATTGTTGTACCATTACATTCTCTCTCTTCCTTTCTTGCTCTCTCTCTTCCTCGCTCTGTGTCTTTCTGTCTCGCTCTCGCACTCTCTCTAACATTAAATAAGGCATTGGCTCAGAATCTGGAGTTGGACCCCCGGCGCTGCACTGCAGCTGCCCACCGCTCCTCAGGGATGCGATAAATGTGGAGGGAAGAATTTCACTGTGCATGTATGTATGTGTGACTAAATAAAGCCATGGCATCTTGTCCCATCCTGATGGTATGCACTTAGGCTGTGTAGCAGGCTGTGTAGGGCATCAGAGCAGAGTGAAGTGGCTGAATTTCTTCCACACATTTCATCATTTTGTTGCTGCTTCACTGTTTCCAAGACTATCAGTCGTTCGTGCATGTTGTGTTCGTGCCCACATTCATGTTAATGGAGCTGTGTCTATCACAGCTCCCGCAGTGCTGCGAGTTCTCTTCCCGTTGGCTTCTCGTTTTGCATTGCTTTTAATGTAAAATGACAATAAATTTGAAATGTGAAATTTGAATTTGGCTTGTCTGCGATGTCTATCCCAGATTCCAGAGCTTCTTTAATGGAGGAAAAGTCTTTAGCTTCTGGCAGGGAGGAGGTGATTGGGAGGGACGAATAGCCAATAGAGACAGGAAAAGAGAGACAGGCCGGCTCACTAACACAATGGACAGACAGGTGGATAAATTAAATAAATAGTAAATAATAAATACATGTACAAAACAAAGCATAAAGCCCAATTTGACAAAGCAAAGCATGTGTTATGATTCCTGGTGGTAGTTATAAGAACTATCATTAAACATGCAATATGAATGTAAGAATGTATGAATGCATGTTAAATGTACGTGTTTGGTGTACTGGATTTTAGTGTACTTGCTTACTGGGCCCGCCCCCAGACCTACTGGCAGAATAATGCGAGCATAAATAGAAGCTTGCGTAATTAATAAGAATTTAGATCAACACAGACAGACCAAGTGTATAGTGACTTGTGACGTTTGCTAACTTGCCAAGGGCGATATTCACCGATCAACCGGCCCATCTCCAAACACTGGAGATTAGAGATGAGCCTACAGAATAGTTGCGTTGCAAATTGCGGTGGCTGACCTGACCTTAGCAAACACACGAACAAACAGGTCAGTTACGCAAAGGATCGCTCTTAACATTATGACCTGTTTTTCGGTAGGAACCACAACCGCTTGGCAAAGAGGCAGAGTCGTAAACTATAGGATGGTCAAATAGCGAGTACTTAGCCTCCATCCAGGAAAATGCAAGCAGGCTGAGTCGATGAAAACCTGCAGGATAAATAGAGGAAGCTACAGGTGCAAATCGTTGCATTACATTCTTCATAGCTTCCCTCCAGAGGTAGCGCCAGCGCCTTAACGGGACACTATCGCCCCCCTACTGGTAGCCCCTGGAAACTGCAGAAGCGACAACAGCATGTTTAACATGGTCTTGTACACAATTTATGCAAAATAAACCCCAGATTTCCCAACTTTTTTTTTCAGACATGGCATCTTAAACTTCCAAACAACAATAGCAACCCGCCCACGCGCACACAGTGAACGTGCTTTATGGAGCAGGGATAACATGGCTGGCTGTTTTATTGTCGTGCTGTGTACAATGATGGATGGTTGCCATTAACGAGCCAAGGAGCAAAGCACGATAAACGTTATGTTTAGTACAGAGACTAAGTGGAGAGTCACCCAGAGCCACCTGGCCGGCCGATACCACACTAACACACACACTAACACAGTCGTTAGTGCCACTACTTTTTTTTTTACTGCCGACACATGAAGGGACACTGTGAGCTGATGGATGAGGTGGACTTTGTGAGGACAGGGAGCACTGTTGAAGGATCAGGTTTGGTTCATTTGACAGCTGCTGACAGATTTGCACATTGGTAGTGACATTACTGGTCTGAGTGACCCAAGGTCTGTCTTTTTCAATTTTTGGATCCTCTAGTATTCAAATGTGAAATAATGCACACATTCACAGGCCCTGAAAGGTGCTCAACCACGTCGGAGGCAGGATTCGAACTTTCCGTCTTCACTTTCCGTCTTCAACCCTCTGGTTGTTGGAACGACCACTCTAAGGGTTAAATTCAGGCATTCTAATATACCTCTTGTCAGACGTCCACTCCTCCACTTATCACTGAGCAAAACCCCAAACATTCTGCATTGACACTGTATATAGACTGCCCCCCATGTGCATTGATAGTTTCCTTGTTTATGCCTTGTTACATGTTTGTTGCAATGTCTCTATGTCTAGCACCTGAAATAGGAATAATTACTAGTCTGTGATGTTGTATCATTGACAATGGAAATAAACTTCATTCTGATTCTGAAATGAGATCACGGTGCTCTGTGATGTATCTGTCAATGCCTTTCTCAGTAATCTATCAGTGACATGATGTGTAGTTTGGCTACATACTGGAAATGAAAAGGAAAAGACATTGACCCTTGACCCTTGGGGAAAGGGTGTTGGATGACCCATGAGATGTGTGTTGGTTTCCTTTCTGGGCCGAGCCAGGATGCCAGGAGCCATTACTCCCAGAAGGTGCTCACTAATATGTGGCACAGTGTTGCCTCGCGGCCACGCAGCAAAGAATAGCACACTCCAAGCCATCGATTTCTGACACTATTGTTATGGAAACTAAGAGGTGGCGTCCACGTAGCAGTGCCGTGGGTTCTAATCCCCTCTCCGGCTTTTCTGCATGACTCTTCATCCCAGTTTCCAATTTAATTCTTAATCCTGTCACTATCTCTCTCAATAAAGAATATATGCATAAATAATACCAAGATTTCAGGAGGTTCACGTTTGGACAAATTCAGTGGGCAGTTCCATTGAAATTGCACAAAGAGCACTTCCACTGTGCAGTATTTTTGAAGATGTCTATTCAGTGAACAGAGCAGACAGTGAGTGTTCGGAAAGCTGATCAGCAGTTTAAAATAGGTGGCCATGTGACGTGATGGGACAGGATTAGCCGGCAGCTGTGATGGTCACATCCGTGAAATGCAAAAATATAAATATATTTTTCTCAATGTTTTCATCCACAGATGCCGAACTCACACAGAGCCCACCTTGATTAGTGCAGGGATGATTTGATCAAACCTGGCCAAAGTACAATGTGACACGCGCAGCGTGTGAACGCCTATTTCTTTCTGGCTTACCAGGCCATCCTCTCTGTGGATTAACGGGGGCAACTCTGAGCCCCAAATAACAAAACAATTTGATGGCAGTTGAGCATGATAAGCCTTCAAGTGTGTTCATGAAAAATGTGAAAATCACTTACGCTGCACTACTGACTGTACACTCATTTTCTGGGTCAGCTGAGTGGAAATTGACAATTTCCCCCGGCACAGCTGACAGAGAGACTGGAGTGATTACTAAACACAGTTGTACACTTTTGTGAAAGTTTTCTCCAAGATGGAGTCGACTGCCTGGTTGGAGGAGACTGGTGTTTCACTCAATTATAAATGTTGGACTCCTCAAGGGCAGGAGGCAGTGAGTTGTTGAAAGTGTAATGTGCTTCTGGACTGGTAAACAAGAAGTGCTCATGTCCTCTTCCCTTTTTTTTTTAATGAAAAAAATATTTTTGAGGATTATTATTTATTACAGCCGCACAGTGTACAAACACAGTGTAATGGGCATTTCACAGTTTTCCATGTCAATAAAAATATAACAAATTCCAGTTTTCCAAGCCAATTAAAGAATAAAACCTTTCAGTTTTGTGCCATTCAGAGTCCATCCAAGATATGGAGTATGATGGAATTCTGCAAATATGTCAAATACATCTTAATTAAAAAACAATTAAACTATGATGAGATGTGCACCATGTGTTTAATTGGGCTCGTATAAGTAGTATCCCCAAAAAGCAATTAAATATAATATTAATAATATTATTATTAATATAATAATAATAATAATAATAATAATAATAATAATAATAATAATAATAATAACGATAATAATAATAATAATAATAATAATAATAATAATAATAATAATAATTATTATTATTATTATTATTATTATTATTATTATTATTATTATTATTATTATACAATATTATATGAAATTAATAATATTGTTTACAATTGGATATTTTTGGTTTAACACTATTTCCCCTACCCCACACCCAAAGAAGGACTATAGGTGCAAAAAAAAAGCACTCCTGCTAAATCCGATGTCACCATGTTGTTGTTCTTCATAAAGTGATAATGATTTATAGTATTACTGTCCTTTAAAAAAAGTTGTTAATTCATGTTCATTTCTCATGTCCATTGCAATGACCCAGTGGTCCTAATCTTAATGTATTTGAATCAATTTGTAAATAACATCATATTGTCCAAGTTTGCATCCTATCACTAAGATGGCATTCACTCAATGTCTGGCTGCGAATACCACAACTTTGCAAATCTGTTGTCTTCATTTAAGGTCACTGAAGGTGCCTAGTAGTGGAAGGCTCAGAGATGAAGTGGTGTAGAGTGTGAGGGAGAGGAACATAAAGAGAACAACTCAGAGGCCCAAAGGCCAACCAAACAAAAACAGTGTAGTTTCACCAGCTCTTTCTTCCTTTAGAGAAGAAACATTGGAAACAGTGAACTTCAACAACTCTCCAAATGTTACACACTCAGGGCTGGGAACTTTACTTTTTTGTAAGTATTCCCTTAAAGTTCCTCGTTATAAATTGTCCTTTGTAACATAATCCGATTATCATATTTTGAAAGTAACGCAATTGACTCTTCTCAGTTACTTTTATGTTAGATTTGGACAAGTCCTGATCATATTTAATATGTCCAGTTTGGAATTTCAGTTCTTCAATTTACTGGCAATTTAGCCACTATAAAAATGGTGTCCAAATTGGATGTGGTCTCTGCTGCATTCACATTTACAAGGTTACAATTATAATATTTTTTCCTCTAATTGATAACCAGCCAGGATTATTTAAACGTGTGACCCACCTCCTGAATCTGAACATCCAGATTCAGATTATTTATTTTCATACATGTACAGTGTATAAAAGAACATATGCAATTAATTGTACAAGAATATAATAATAATCATCATAATAAATAAAGGAAGTGATAATGCATTTACCCTGCAGATATTCGTATACATTCATAATCTAAACATACACACACACACATGCACGTGCGCCACACAGACACACACAATATATAATTACTCATATAATACTATCTACTAACTACTAAATTTCTATATGTTAATCAGAATAATTAAATTACTTAGTTGTAGGTTGGAATAGTAGGATATGTATCCCTCCTCCGCACCATCATTAACCTCTCTCTCTAAGGAACTCACACAACCAACAGTGCAGGAACTGTCCTCTCACTAATCACTTCACTAAAAAAAGCTTCCCATACACACTCCAGATGAGAATATATTGCTGGGAGCAACAGCCGAGCTATTAAGATGAACCAACTTCTTCACTTTTAAAGTGCACCACTGTTATCATTACATTACTTTGTTTGCTCCTTTTAATATGTCCCATTCATCCTACATAAACATGTTTCCCACACTCTTATGTATGCTGTCCTCTTGAGGTAAGGTAGATAGATGGGGTAGTAACAATAAACAAGTATTATTACATATTTTTTAGATTGTTTTATTTCCGAATACCCTTTCCCCTGCCAAAAGTCAATGTATCTCACTCCATTAAAGGGGTTCTCATGTTTGCAACTTTTAAATTGGCCTTAGTTTCATTTGGAAATGTAATTTTTTTTCTCTGGCTGAATTTTCCAACTCTCTGTACCGCCCTCTCCTCTCACAGCCTACCTTCAGAGTTTGTTATTGTTAGTACATACGGTCAATAAAAATGTAAGGGATGCATCTTCAAAGAGTCTCTAAGCAGCATAACCCATGCCATCTCTTCTACTTGGCTCCCTGGCGCTATATGAAACTATGGTATTATTGTTATTATACTAATGTTTGACGACAGCTTTTAGGTAGATCAGAAAGTGCTTCCTCATTGTATTTTTGGTACCTCATTTAATATCCAAGCCACTGTGCTCCTGTGTCCGCTGTCCATGGTTCTGAAGCTTCGATACGACAAGGACCAAAGTTGTACATGTAGTGCATTTTGGGAGCCAATACTAATATTGAGGAATACGTCATGTTGATATATCAACCCGAATAAAAAAAAAAAACGGCTTATAAATCATACATTGATTTCAGCCTCTTTCAGCAGGAAAAAAAATAACCTGAAGGTAAATTGTCTTTTGCTGGGCAAAATTGTGCAAAATTAAAGTTTGATGTATTAGATATCAAAAGAGATTCTGTTTCAGTGTTCTGTGTCCAGAATGGCACAGCACATTTTCTGTTGGATTTTTGGGTGTGTGCGGCATGGTGCTACTGGAGAGGAGGGAATTGTGTTGTCTTGGGGAGGTGCGGGCAGGTAGAGAGCATCACGACAGCAGCAGCAAGTCACTAAACAAGAAAAGAAAACAATATCTCTATGGCACCTAAAATCCTAAATTCAGCCGATATAACCCACACCGATAATAGGCCAGGCACTAATTCTCACTCTATGTTCAATGTATCCACCTTTTCTGTGAAATAGTTTAGCAGAATGATATTGCTTTGCATTTCCAATGTCTTATCTTCTTTGTAAAATATATTATGTAAATCATATTATTATGCATCATTAGTTAGCAGTCTTTTCATGCTGAGAACTTTTTGTGCCTATTTAACACTTCACAATGAATAACATCTGTGATCTGGTGGAGGTAATGCCTTAACTTTATTTGAATTATTTCATCATTTACAAAGTCAATTGGAAGAAAAAATTGAAGTAACACTTTAGCACTTTACACCCCCCCCCCCCCTCCTCACCACCCAGACATTGCAATCTCTGTGTGATTCTAGTTTATTTTTATTTTTATCAGCATTATTCAGGGTTACCTGGAAAGGGGCAAAGAAGGGGTAGGAGTCATGTGGAAAAGCTGTCTGTGAGGAGAGTCGAACCCACCACTCCCCGAGTATATGTGCTTTGTAGTGCAACAGACTGAGCTAATGCAGCAAAACTGAGCATGATTTTTTTCAATTTAAAAAATGAGTTCAAAAAGTATAGGCAAATACACTTTTTAAACAGTTTTGTATGTGACCGAAAACGCCCCCTAAAAGAAATAAACACATTGCGGCCAACTTATCAAGATCCATATGAAGTGCTCTCACATACCTTCCCCAGACAAACAGAGCTCTACGAGTAGCAGCTTGTCCCTGTTAGTCATTGTCTTCATAGTGCCAGCTCTTTCTATTCTCCTCTTCATGACCAACACTTGAGCCGCTGGCTTGAAGTGGAGAGGTTGTGCTTAATGAGCGAGTTGAGGAAGCCCATAGCGTATACCAGAGGCCATTAAAGAGGAGCTAAAAGCAGGCAGCGTGCAAGGAAGCGCTAGCGTTGTAGCACTGACTGATTCAACAGCCTCACTAATCACCCACAAAGCAATTTGTGAGACTTATTCCGGATGACGATAGCCCGCATCAATGGAAAGACCAGTGGACATACATTGTCATAGGCAGACTGTGACTTAAATGATGGGTTACCATTCACTTGCGGTTGCTATGAAAATATAAATTGAACTCAAGATGCTTTCAACACAAATATCAGTATTTCTACTCTTTACGTAGATGCACGCTGTATAAACATTCCATTCTGAAAAAATATATATAATTGAGGTCATTCAGACCCAGTCATATTTAAAATGAAGTGTATATAGCTGCATGTTTATAGCTCTAATACGGGTATTGTTGACAAAGATATTCTAAGTTTTACTTCTTCTCACTTCTTGTTGGATATTTCTAATGTGGTTAGTTGTTTCCTTCTCTCTGATGTTTTAAGTCTTAATTTATTTATTTTTATTTTTATTTGTCCCTCCTTATTAATGATTAGGAAGTGTGACATGTTCATTGACATGTTCATCAAACTAAACTAAGCTAAACATTGCAACATGAGACATGAGAAAATGGTTTCATATAAGAGGCTCAGCAGAATTGCTATATATCACCTTGCTCTCCGTGAGGAGACCTAGCATAGGTTTCTTAGTGTTGGAGAGAGGCAAATTAAAAATTAAAAAATTATTAAGGGATGACATTTTAAGAGTCTGAATAAAATCTAATTAAAATCAACATTTAACGTGGTGCACATCTAGCGGTAAGTGTGTCTTTGGTTTAAAATGTTTTTTGGTTGTTGTGTGGTTGTCCCTGTTTTAATGGTTGCCATTTCATGGCTCTGTTCAGGGGTGAATGGTCATAAACACACTCATCCCCGACCAGCCCAGTTCCGATACTGGTTCCCGCTAAAACCAGGACACGCCCCACGAGCCGGGGACGAATAAATGTCGGACTTCAGCTATTTAAGAGTGGCTCCAGTTCTATTTCGACCTCTGTCGTTTCGCAGCCCCTCCCGCCTCCCTGAACCCCTTTTATAAATTATTTCTGTCATGAGCCGCTCGTCCACGGGCGGCACCCAGGCGCCAGGTTCGTCCGTGGACCGCACCAGCGCAGCTGGCGTTCCACGCTCTCGTCTCCGGAGCGGTTCCGTGATTGGCTGCCCTCCCCTTCTTAAAGGGGCTTCGGGCGCAAGTCCGACGCAGCGTCCAAGTTCTTCCTGGGTCAGTGCTAGGTTGACAAGTTTATGTTTCTGATAGCTAGATCGATACTCCTGTTGTGCTCCTGTGTCACCACCTGTTAGCCAGTTAGCCAGTTAGCTGTTTAGGTAACCTGAAGCTATCTTCAACTACAGGATCGACCTCTTCCACCTCCGGATCGGGCTCGTCGGTCACGGACCACCTCCCGGAGATGAGTACTCACACCAAGACTTTTTAATATGAACAATTATTATTACTGTGTTCAGAGACTCGCTTTACCTGTACACTGGTGTTTTGTTTATCCTTTTGCACCCTCCCGAGTTTCCACTGGGGGCCGCTCTGCACAGCAAACAGCAGACATGAATACCACCACCGCCGACACACGCTCCGGAGGAACTGAGGTGAAATAGAGACGTCTGTGCTTTGTCCCCTCGTTGTCTCCACAGTGACCCACAAGACTCCACACTAATGGTGATGCAACTCCAAAGTTGGCTTTGAGAGAGAAAACACACAACTTTGGCTGTTTTCTGTGTGCGTTAGTGTGTAGTGGCCCGAGA
>OMKY01086867.1:8710-19962 GCA_900302395.1 Bregmaceros cantori | reverse complement strand
GCCGAAGACACACACACTCAACTCACTCACAAGTTAACAAAACACACACAAGCACAGACATAAACAGACACAAACAATGCTATCATCATGTACAACCATTCACAACGTACTCACAGACACAAAGACATACGCACAAACACAGACAAGCCCAGATAGAAACAAGCACGCACAATCATTGACACACACACACACACACACAACACACACACAAAATAAACACAGATCTCCAACAAACACAAACAAGCCCAAAACACAAACAACCCCATACACCGACACACAACTAAAAACGCTCAAGCGCATATATAATATATAATAACAGACAAACTTTCAGAAAAACATATACACAAGGCCAGACACAAACAAGCCCTGAAACAAACACACAGATAAACACAGAAATCAACACAAACAAGTGGCAAACACGCACACAAAACGCACAAGCACAGACATGAACATTTACACAAACACAGTCACAGACACATACACACAAGCCCAGATACTACCAAATAAACAAAAACACACACACAAGCATACGCACAGACATGAACAGGCCCCAGACACACAGAGCCACGCCCACCGACACTCATATGAATATGATGGAGCCATTACAGACGTCAGATGCACTCTTCATACAGGGACAAAGCACTTGAGGGGTTTAACACCCAGAGGTCAGGGGTCGTAGGGAGGCTGGAAGCCTGTCGGGCGTGCAGGAGATTGAGGGCGCGCTGGTACTGCTGTTGCTAGCGGCTTTGGCTGTGTGTGTTCGAGTGTGATGAGATGAATGGGGACAAAACTTGTTTTGGGATGTGCACTCATGCAGGATGCGCGAGTGCCGAGAGCAGCGCCAGGGAATGTGAGGAATAATAGCATGTGAATATGATGTGCTGTTCAGCTCCCGACAAAAGTGTGCAAAGATATTTTTTGCATAGAATTACATTCATTCATTGTGTAATAGGGGGTGCAATAATTAGTTGCCTAGTTGCAAACCGAGACAGGTCGTTGTTTCGTCAGAGCGGGATTGCGAGTTAACCGTAAACCTAACCCCTAAACCCGACTTCTGTGGTGAAACAACCTGTTCACTAACCAATTATAAAGATAGTCAGCCATTAACTTGACCGTTTCAGTATTGTGGACATCCACAGTCATTCTACAGAAACCACATACATGCCGAAAACAGAGAGAAGATATTTTTTGAAGGTCGAAAATTCTGATAACAATTTTTCCTGCCCTGGTTAGGACTGAAAGAATTAATAATCAATAATTGCCAAGGAATTGAATCATCTTTAGTGCTGCCCCCATTGGTCCATGCAATTGTGATATTAATAATTTCTGAAAGTATTATTATTATTATGCAATGAAACAATTTTAGTTTGCTTCAGAAAGAAATTGAATTATACCTTTGTTGTAGATGTCCTGTTATGGGATCCATAATTGACTATATTTGAGGTTGACAAGAATAATCTCTTGTAAATGTTGTGGTATCTGGATATTTTTAAAGGGAAGTCTAAGGTTGAAATCGTGGTCGAGCCATAGCAAAGACTTTAAGCCAATGTAAAGAGCAGGGTTATAAAAAATATAACATGGAAATGATAGAGACGCATTATTAGATGAGACTCTCAGCTACGATTTTACGCGCTGCGCTCTCACCATCAAAATGGCCGCCTCGCATCAACCCGTGAAGCTGTGTCCAAGTAACATCAGAGCGGACCATTCCCTGTACGCCGCTGTTTAATTGACCCGCCTCTCTCTAACGCAAGATGGAAGGTCGTGTGGGGCCGAGCGACCAATCAGCCGTCTCTGACGAGGGGGGGGGGCGGGAGACAATGGCGACAACGTTGCCGGATGGGTTTGTATGATCTTCGCTGCGGATGAGTGAACGCACATTGGGCCTTGTGCGCTAATTAGAGCAAGCACAATGTGTGCCGGCATGGGGCTAATGCAACACACATCATACAGTAGGAGAGATGAGTGCTGCCGTACTTAAAGCTGTCATGATGGCTGGCAGTGCGAGGATGGGCGGGGCGCAGAGAGACGGAAGGACGGTGTGGACGGACACAGACAGATGTCAGTGCGCTGAAATATAGTGCACTAAATTAGAGCTGCAACTGATTAATCGATTAAATCGATGATAAATCGATTATTGAATTAATCGGCAACTAATTTGATAATCGATAGAATCGACAGCGATGAATCGTTTCCTTGTTGGGTCACTCCTCTGCTTAAATGTGTTGAATATGTTCTTCAACGTTTGCACTATCAACAATGTTTCAGGTTAATAATCACTACAATTTTGTGCGCCGCAGTAGCTCAGTCTGTTAAGAATGAGTACAATGCCAAGCACACAAATGCCATGTGTGGCATGCAGAATCTGTGCCGCATGTCTCCTCCCCTTCTTCACCCTTTTTCCGGCCAATCCTGAATAAAGCAAAAAATACATTTGTTCCGAAAATACAAATGAATAATCGATTAATCGTCAGAAAAGATGGCAGATTAATCAATTATCAAAATAATCGTTAGTTGCAGCTCTGCACTAAATTCCAGTGCACTGATTTTTAGTGCACCACCGTCGCGGTTTAGCACCGCCTCGAATCAAACCCCTACATTTTGCACGCACAGGAAATGGCGAGGGCACGTCGTCACGTTTATTTAGGTCATTGCAGCATTTCTGTGTCCCATGGCCCTTGGCGCAGGTTTGCACTCTCTGAGTGCTTCTAGATTTTATATTTGTATTTTATTGGTTGTGTTGCTGTGGGGCTTCAAAGTGTTAAATACGATCACTGTACCAGGTCCCTGGGAATGGGTCTGGCATAGGGAGCAATATATATTAAACCTGTTTGAGCAGAGGATGGACCAACCAATGAAACGAAACGATAAATCAATTCATCGATTATTGAAATAATTTGATAATCGATTATCATCAATTCATCGGCTGCAGCTGTAGTCGATTACATGAATACTCATTCAAACAAAGGGTGGCATCCGTCTGAGAGGGCGTGTCCATAGACTGGACATTAGATGCCAGGGAGCGTCTATGTAGTGCAGCACAGAAGGGAGTGAGAGAGAGAGGGGGGTGGGGGAGGGGACATGTGATTGTGGGGAGATTGTGTTGGTTGGCATTTGTGGCTACTTCTGCTTTTAGCATAGACTGCCAACACACATGACAACACACACACAAAATGTCAGAAATTGAGGTTTCTGACATTAAAAAAAATATATGTATATACATTTTTTGGGGCGCAAGCACCGTTTTTCATTTTATTGAGAGAGACAGTGACAGGATTAAAACGGAAACTGCAGAGCAAAGCCAGAGATGGTATGCGAACTGGCGACACTGCTTGGACTGTGGCCTGCACTCTCTAACCACTCTGCCCCCGCGCGCCCCCCGCATTTTATTTTTAAGCAAAATTGCACAACCCTGAACCAGACTGGTATGACTCACATTGATTGTACATTCAGTACATGTCCACATATGACCAGCATGTTATCTCATGGCAGGTGAAAGTTCTCCCAGCACGACACACGTATGCTCCACAAACACATGCGTAGGCATGTCGTTTGCGTGTTAATGATTCATTGTACCCAGGAGAGGAGTGGCCACCTATGGATTATGTTCCATGCTGTGTGAGGCACATCACGTCGTCCGTACTGACGTCATCGACACCCATGCGCCACTCCATGGAAGGAAGAACAACTCATTCATTAACATGGCAGTCATAATAAATAAACATCCATTCATTCATATAGACAGGCCTGTGTAATTTCCATGAATGCAAAATACAGATAGGGTGGTTTGCCCTTAATGTGGGCTACTTTTTGCAGCTTCCTAATGTGGTCAGTTGGCTAATGTGGAACAGTGAGATGTAGTGATGAACCGATGAACCTAATGTTAGACACATTACGACAGTAATGCTTTTTCCATAGTTTCACTGATATCAGGAACTTAGGTGTCCCACATTAGGCAGTGGCCCACATTATGCGAATCTACCCAATACGTATAAGCAGGTTGCTTATCCTCCCACCCTCTGGCAGGTGCGAGAGAGATGAAGGAAGAGATTTTTAAAGCGTGACTCAGCAGATACAAACAACAAAACACAATAATCTGCATTTCTTTTTTATGTTGGCTGGTTGATTTGCTCATTCATTTTATAATTCGGCACTAGCTAATGCAGCAACTTTGTGTTTCATGGTGTTCTACATACGCTGTGCCAGTATAAATGTGTAAGCAGCATGCGACTAAACATACGGTGTAGAGCTGCAACAAATTATTTTAATAGTCGATTAGTTGCCGATTAAAACGATTAGTCGATTAATCGGTTAGATATTTTTTCTTCAGAAAAACAAAATCCCCAAATATCCACAGCAAGTAACAATTACCAGAAATCCATCTTGTCGACTTTAAATATTGTCCGTAAGCAGCAATTGCACATCATATTGGTGTTTATCAATCATATTAATTTAATATTTCATATTTTCAGAAACTATTGATTAATATCAAGTTTGCATGAACCAATAGAAGGCTTTTTCAACGCAAAAGTGCAGACAATAACACTGATTCAAGTCCTTGGCGATTATCGATTATTAAATTAGTTGCTGATTCATTTTATTATTTATTCGATTAATCGTTGCAGACCTAATACGGTGGATTGCCCTAATGTGGAACCTTTTTTGCAGTTGAACTTAATGTTAGACACATCATCATAGTTTGCTTTTACCATAGTTTCAGTGACATTCATTAGTTTAGGGAGGAGCGAGTGCCACTGGAATTTAGGTGCCCCACATTAGGTAGTGGCCCACTTTAGGGGAATCCACCCTATATAATACCGATAGTGCATGTATGATATGAGCGCGGGGTGCATTACGGGCACCCACTCATGTGACCTGCCCCTATGCTGGTGAGTAAATTCACTAATTTATCAGCATCTGTGCTTGAAGTAATTAGAATATGAATATGTGGCTTTCATAAATGCAGGTGATGTGTGAAGCTACTGATGCTGCTGGCAGCTTCGTGTGCAAATGCAGCAAAGCATGATAATATATCATATTAAGTCTATTTACAGAGTGGGCCATGTGGAAATATGGCATGCTGGTTCTCCCAACTGTGCAATAGACGAGTTTACCTGCGAAATACAGGGGGCTGGCATTTTGTCTCGCCGGGATGAAACACACTTCCGGTGTCTGTATGGGTTCCATTTAATCTCGTCGTAGTGGACCGCGTGGCTCACAAAAAACACACAAAATGCTCACCAATTCAAAATCCGACCACTAGATGTCACTGTGTGACATCTCCCTTCCATCGTTCATCATTTTACATAAATATTGATGAAATACAGTTAAACTCCGACTTAAAGTTACTCACCAAGTGGTCACGTGTTCTTCTGGACTAATAGGCTGGCTGCTTCTACTAGCGCTTCCAAAAGGAATGAGACAATGGAACACGGGTTGAACTGATTATTAAATTATGCGTTTGTGCGTCACAGATCCACACGAGAGCATTTGGGTGAGGAATAGCACACAGCAAGTTACCATCACAATTTCTAAATAACCCTGTAGGTGCGGGCTCTCACCAAATAATGTTGAAAAAAAAGCCAAATTACACGGCAGGTAAATGACACCGGAAGTGACGTTCAGACACCGGAAGTACCCCCCGAACTTGTCTATTAGGGGCGAGCGAGTAAGTCACTTGTGTTCGAGTCCACGACCGAACGCATCGACCATTGGTTACGATGCGTCCTAGGGAGGAGCTCATTATGCGTAGTAGGAGTGGCTGTCAACAGCCGCTCCCCGTTCGCATATCGACCGCCGCAGCTGCACGCACCTGCACGCACCTGCACGTTCCATTAAGCTACAAGTTGGTGCCCTCAAGATAATGACATTTGCCGATACACTCAGTTGCCTAATGTGAGACAGTGAACTGTAGTGTTGAACAGTTGATTTTTTTTTTTACCATTATTTGCTTTTACTATAGTTTCACTGACGTATTAGTTTAGGTTTAGTTTAGGGAGGAGCTAGAGCCACATTAGGGAGGAGGGCCACATTAGGCAATGTCCCACTTTAGGGTAATCCACCCTACACACACAAACGCACTTTCATCTCTCTTTCACTCTCTCTCTCACACACACACACACACACACACACAGTCCTGTACACGTGTGTGGGGGTCAAAATTTTCACCTCAAGGATCCCCTTTTCATAAGTGAAGGCAAAAAGGTTGGTGGTAACTTGCGGGGTGCTATTCAACACCCAAATGCTCTCGTGCGGATCTGTGACCCACAAACGCATGATTTAATAATCAGTGCAACTCGTTGCATTTTCTCATTCCCAAGCACCCAGCCTATTGGTACAGAGGAACATGTGACCACTCGGTGAGTAACTTCAGGTTGGATTTTGACTGTGTTTCATCAATATTTATACAAAATTATGAACGGAGCGAGTGGTGTGACGTGTAACTGGTCACAGACGACATCTAGTGGTCAGATTTTGAATTGCCGTGCGTTTTGTCTGTTTTGTGTGCTCGGACCTCGGTCAAGTACCAAAGTTGGCATAGGCAACAATAAGGCACCCGAAGTGTGTTTCATCCCGGCAAAACAAAATGCCAGCCCCCTGTATTTCGCGGGTAAACTTGTCTATAGATGCACCTGCCAAATTGTGTCCAAATCGGATGAATGGAACTGGGTCCCGAAAGCTTAACAATGAAGAACAAGTGTGGATGGCAGACACTGCTGCTATGTTATGTGATCACTGCACTGAACACACAACCCTCAAATTGGCAAGGTCATTATAACCAGCCAAACACAAAGCATCACGAATGTAATAGTTTTGAGTGTGGCGTCTCCGTCGCGGCACATCCTTTACTACCACTGACTGTGTGGATGCATTTGACCTACATTTCTGTAGCTTTGATTTTCACAATTTTGGTTTCAATCAAATGCATATGAGAAGAAGAACAAGATTCAAAATAATCTTTATTTGTTCCAAAGGGGATTTGGACAGGAACAGCCATGCATGCTGCCGTAATGTCACAGTTCCTACAGAAAGGCTGACACAATATATCTGGGTTTTACTGATGCATTCATTGTGTTTCGTGGATATCCCTTTAGCCGTCGGCACCGACTGCATACCTCTAGTTATACTATCCGATCAATAGCCAAGTTTAACTGCCAGTGCAGCAGTTATGCAGTGTGGATAGGATTTAAACAACGCAAGATACGCAAGTCTATGGGCTACTTTGCTGGGTTGTTTCTAACTTCCAATACATTGCTTGGACGTGCGGAATGATGCTATGCACTATTACGGCAGCATAAAACAGTAATAACAATGTTGTGTCTGATATAATTAACATCATTACGGCACACAAACTGCCTCATAAATGGCATACACTTTAACAGAACACACCCTCCAAGATGACATCATATCACTGCTCTATACTGCTTTGTTCAAAATCTCTCTCTCTCTCCCTCACCCCCCACGAGCATGCGTGTATCAGATAGATAGATATATAGATATATAGATATATAGATATAGATAGATAGATAGATAGATAGATAGATAGATAGATAGATAGATAGATAGATGGATGGATGGATGGGTGGATGGGTGGATGGGTGGATGGATGAATGGGGACATTGCACGAAGGTGACATTATTGACGCATAAACAAGTAAACGCACACCCAAAAATTCACTTGCATGGCGTCGTAGGCCTGTCTGGCGTGCGCCGTGGCATATACAGGAATGCGCCACGAGGCCATACATTGTTTACATATGCGTGTGTGTTTGTGTGTGTACTATATAGTCGGCACTCTGCAAAGTATCAGCATGACACAACGTAAATGTTGCGCGCGTAACGTAAATAGTAGGCGTGCATATTGCGACCCTCTTGTATACGCATGCGCGTGCGCATACAATGAACTCGTTGAACTCTCTCCAGGGTGCGTAAAACAGGCTTTGTTTATGAGGGACAACGGACCGCTCTCCTCTATATGCGCACCTTGTGGTTAAAGATGGCACATGCGCGTATAGACGAGCATGGCGTGCAATGATAACATGGGGGAATAACGTGCCGCGTACAGCCCTTTGCGGCGTGCTCATGCTATTATGTAGGGCTTGGCAACCGAAACGCAACCGTTACGTAACCGCGCGCTCCGTCCATACATCGGGCGCGCGCACCGGGGGGAAGACAGACAATGAATGTGTGTGTGCTTGTGCAACGCTAAAAAAAAAAAAAAAAAGAAGAAGAGGAGACGCACGCGCATCCAGCGTAAGTGGTGACCCAAAGAGCAAAAGCTGTATAACTATAAAGTGGAGGTGAAGGAAGTGTGCGCGTCGCTAAACACAGGCTACAGCATATACGTTGAGTGACAGTGTGAGCTTGCTCCGCGCGCGTCTGAGCCTTAAAGAATGGAACAGATGCCACAGTTTGTGCATGCGCTTTACACTCGCTAATGATAAGCAACCCTACGGTGCGCGCGCGCGTGTGCGTACGCGTAATGTATACGGGAAACCATGGAGAGCAGGCGAAGGGGAGGGGTGCGTGAGGCTTACCCACAACTCGTCCTTTCTGCTCCAACCGCCGCGAGTCCGCCGCGAACGGGAAGACTCCATGAGGGGGCGCACGGTGCGTCTCTGCCGGGGACGGAGGTTTGGACGCACGTCGCGAAGCTGCTTCACCGGTCCCACCAGCACTCGCACATGTGCCGTCTTTGCCCCGTCCCTGGGACTGCGTTCGGAGTCTGCGCTTGAGTTTTTGGTTCTCCCGCTCTTTGACAGCGGTCTCCTGGAGCAGCGCGTGCAGACTCGAGCCCACCGTGCGGCTCAGTTCGTGCACTGCCAGCTGCACCACGCGCTCCAGAACAGGCTCCAGCTGGCCCTGGAAGAACGAGATGTACACCGAACCGTTCATCGTTCAGTCCTCCCCCAGGAAGGCTCTCTCATTCCCCGTTCTCACATATTCTGCCCCGGTGCAAGCACAGGCTCTCATTATCCCTGCAGGCCACTCTCATCCCGCACCCCATGCGCGCTCCCCTCCTCTCCAAACTGCCAGACAGCCACCTGCACGCACGGCTCTCCCCGACCCCCTGAGCCCAGCAGTGCCCTGAGCGTCGCTGCGCTCCCCGGACTGGCTGTATTCCTCAAGTCGACTCCATCGAGCGTGGTCGCCGGGGCACGCCCCCCTCCGCTACCGTAATGACGGTTACAAAGCGCTGCAACATTTCACCGGTGCACGCGCTGCACGCTTCTTCCATTTTACTGGGCCAAGAAACGGGGTGTGTGACATTCATATGCAGCAAATGATCTGCAAATTTGATTGATTTATCTCACACACCCTATAAATTATAATATGACTCAATGACTTCGTCTACATACAATAGTAACTATACTTGCTTACAACTACATTCAAAATACATAATTTAGATAACAGACAGTTACTTTTGGTACAGGGATTACATGTATGATTATTACCATACCTTCCTGTATATCAGTTTGGGAAATTAAAATAAGATTCAAACAGAGGATGGAATCCTTTTTAGAAGAGGCCATGCCTAATTATATTCCCGAAACGCGCAGCGTCGAGGATGTAATGGTTTTGCATCTGCCGCCATGTCTGCCACTGCCGTGGCACATCCTTTGTGTTTGTCCAGGATTCGTTGTGTTACTGTTCTAGATTAGGTTCATGAACTGTTTATATTTTGGAGGACAACACTTCAGAGGTGGCTGAATTCAACATGGCCAAATGTTTCCTCTGACTCTAATCAGAACCCACATTTTCTCAGCTCTGTTTTCAGGGATATACCTGAAAACAGAGCAATCCGGATGACTGAATAGGCATAGTTTCATATGACCAAACAACCCACATATTCATATTCTTATAGGGTGTGAAAAGTTGGACCGTATGAAATTAACAATATCATGAAAGTATGTCAGATGGCAGAGATGAAACATAAACTGCCTTCCTGCTAACATTGTAGGTGTCATTGGAGGAGATTTCACCCCACTGTGTTATGAATGCAATCCCGTACAAGTCACTCATGAAATAAATTATAATCAGTCACCCCACGCCCACATTTTAACGGTTAACCATTAAGATTACTATTTACTTTAGCTGATTAGCTTGAAATGTCCTGTTCTGATGGGATAATGGTGGTTCATATGAAAGCAGATATTGTCACCTTTAAAATGGGATCTGCTTCATGCACATTTATAGGTGACTATACCATGGCAGAAATTAGATTTTTATTACTATTACATATGTGCATGTAATCCCTATTCCTGACAAATGTAACTATAATTTAAAGTAGATCATTTAAACTGTAATCGTGAGGGACAGGTTACTATTTTTTGTAATCTGATTACATGTAATGACATTACATTTAACATCATAACATGTACTCTGTTACTACACCTAGCACAGTGTGTGTCTGTGTGTGTGTGTGTGTGTGTGTGAGTGTGAGTGTGAGTAATGATATTATAGCACTGATAATCTATTCAGTTGGCAGCAGCCACACACATTGTTTATGCCTAAACATGTTCTCTAAGCTGTTTCTAAAACAACACCGCCCAATTTAGTGCCATCTCCTCAGGCTGGAGGTTCCTGTCAGAACCTCACGCCATAAGAACAGCTCCTACCAGGCTGCAGTGCAGCTTAAGAACGACAGGTTGTGAACTCAAAGCTGCACTCCACCACTCCAGGTACACTGCCCCTTTACATAGACCGCCTAACTAGACTGTCCTTGTACATAAACTGCCCTGCACATAGACTCTCCCAGTACATAGACTTCTCCGGTACATAAACCACCCTGAACATAGACTGTCCCTGTAATAGACTGTTCCAGTACATAGACTGCCCTTGTACATAAACTGCCCCTGAACATAGACTGTCCCAGTACATAGACTACCCCCGTATATAGACTGTCCCTGTACATAAAATGTCCCTGTACAAACACTGTCCCTGCACATGGATGCCTCCTGTACATACGTACGTAGACTGTTTCAGTACATAGACTGCCCTTGTACACAAACTCTCAATCTACATAGACTGCCCCTGTATATAGACCGTCCCTGTACATAGACCTATCCTATACATAAACCACCCTGAACATAGACTGCCCTAGTACATAGACTGCCCCTGTATATAGACCGTCCCTGTGCATAGACCTATCCTATACATAAACCACCCTGAACATAGACTGTCCCAGTACATAGACTGCCCTTGTACATAATCTGCCCCTGTACATAGAATGCCCCTGTATATCAATTGTCC
>OMKY01086861.1:0-14425 GCA_900302395.1 Bregmaceros cantori | reverse complement strand
ATATATTTTTTTGCACAGCCCTACATTGAACAAATTCATCAAACGAGAAGGCACGCCACGGATTAAAATGAGATCACTTGGGGGCTGCCAGGACTATGAGGCTTTGTCGATCCTGTCAGGTGTGGCGTTGAAGACAATGCCCTGCTCTGAATGGAATGCTGTTCTCTTACTATTAAAGGTTACCTTGGAGAGGTAAAATTACTCTACTTCGGAAAGAGAAATCAACACCCATGCTGTAAACTTCTCGTGTGCCTCAAATTGTATGTCATGTCACAAGTTAACCCTTCCGACGCTCGTCACACGAGAGGCAAAATGATCTACTCAATGTGGGGGAATGAGAATCACTTTATTGTCAAAATTGTGCCACACACAACATGGAAATTTATTTGATCTGTTCACCCTCCTGGTACAACAAGTAATAAATCAACAAAAAAAAACAGTGTAACACCAATGGGACAGAGTAGTACTACTAGTACTACTAGTAGTCCAAATCTTATCAGAGACAGTTGTTACATGTGGCCAATACTTTGTGCAACCTCATTTTAAGCGACCCGCGAGTGATGTTGCTCTTGCTAGAGTTCAGTAGCAGTACAGCTGATGGGAAGAAGCTATTCCTGAACCTGGTAGTCTTTGTGAGTAGGGCTCTGTACCATATTCGGGAGGGGAGAGAAGAGGTGCTGCAGAGCGTCGGAGGGGTCATATGCAATGTTCCCCGCCCTGACCCTAACTCTTGCCTCGTATAGCTCATGTATGGCAGATAGGGGGGATCCGATAGTTCTCTCTGCAGATCTGATAACACGCTGCAGCCTGCGCTTGTCCAGACAGTTATCGAGGTACACAGGAAGGACTGGATGATTGGCGAGTAAAAGTGGTCATGATGTCACGTGGCAGGCTGAACTTCTTCAGTTGCCACAGGAGGAACAGCATCTTCTGCGCCTTTTTACGCACCAGTTCCTTTGTGATGTTGGTTCCCAGGAACTTGAAGCAGTCTGTGGTGGCCACTGATTCCCCCAGGATGGTGAGGGGTCTGTGCGGTGGTGGCTTCCTTCTGAAGTCGAATTCAAATTCTGTAAAAAACGCGTCCTACTCGCCCATGAATTTTGCAGTAGCATGACCACAGCCAAAATGATGCTAAAATGAAATGAGAAACAGACACACAGCGACCCAACGCGTTCGTATAGCACCTAAGTTGGCGCATTAGCAGACAGACCTTTGTGCTTTTGATGTGCTGAGACACTCATTTTCACTTTTCCAGAATTTAAGCGTAACACCGGCCACAATTCTACCTGCAGTGTATAATACCTCCATAGCTGGGCTCGGCTCATTAGGAACAACAAAGTAGTATTTTCTAGGTGTATTTACTGAATTGCATGACCTTTCCTCCAGGTACGCCTGCAGGTCCAGAGCGTAGACAGGCCGCTGTACCGGGGCACCTACCACTGCTTCCAGTCAATCATACGGCAGGAGTCGGTGAGTCTTTCCACCGCCATCCCAGGATGGATGCTGAACCTCTCGTACGACTTTGTCACCTATTCGTAGCAAGTATCGCATCAAATGAGGAAACCAACTGGTTTGCAACAGAGTCTATTTATTCGCAAGCGCCATTTTCCCATTGTAATGACAGGGTTAGTGTGAAGGGGACGAGGGAGTGGGAAAGCAGACATGCAGCTGACTTATGCCGGTGAGGGGACGTGATCTCACGACGGCTGCGTGCGCTGTGAACTCAAGCCACTGACTGTATATGTGCTGGAAGCAGCGGTCTTACTGTGTCACAGAGGCAGCAACAGCAATAACACTCCACCTGCACATAAAACCGTTTTCTAACTGAAATCGTTCTGTGACTGTTTACCTACAAAGATGAGGTGAAACCATAATTGTAAAAAAAATGTGTTACAATCAGTCGACGTATTAATTCTTAAGTAATTAATCCCGCAGTTCTGGCTTGAAACCTTGACATTATCTGCGCTATGGAGTAGATAAAATGTTCTATAAACAGTGGTGTCTAGCAGTTTAGGGTTGCAGCTATCAGATAGTTTAGTAATTATTAATGACAAAGGCTCCAGTGGTTAATCAAGCAGTGGGATAACAAACACTTGTAGATCATAGACGAGGAGACGTTCATCCTAATAATTGATACCCAAATTGTTTTCTGGATGATTACAATTTGTATAATTAATTTAAAAAAGATATATTATATACCTGTACTTTTTTCAAGAGATGCCATTGAAGAAAAGACAAAAGCTGTAGTAGTAACCCAAAAGAAACATTTCAATACATGTTATTGAAGGATAATTCATTTTAACGTTATAGACGTCCCCATAATTGTTTATAATAGTCAGTTCAGTTAGAAATCACGTCTGCGATTTTTGAATGGAAGTCGGTGTCTGACGGAAAGGACTTGTGTGTGTGTGTAGTGCAAGTAAACTGCCCCATAAAATGCCGGGATTTATGTGGGGTTGCCTCAGCAACCGTCCCGTTAGTCCCTCAGTGTCTCAAAGAGAGCAGTGTAGTTCTAGACCAGATCATCGTATAACACACGTTTATTCAACGTACCTGTTGGATCCATCATTGATATTGCTGCTGTACCTGGGGAAGATGCAGCCACAGAAAGGCCGTTTTGGGGTTCCAGTTTTTATATATATATATAGATATAGATATCTATCTATCTCGCCACAAGAGGATGCATCAATCTGTTTGTCCAGTATGTTAGCAATAGAGGTGCACCGATCTGATCCTCAGATCTGTGATCGGTGGCCGATCAGACTTTTTCTTTTTTTAAATGAGTCGGGAGCTGTTTGTTTACTATTATTGAAATTGACAATTGTGCCAAATAGTTTGGGTACTACCAGCTTTTGCATGATCAGAACTCTCCATCTCGACTAGGTATCGGGGATCGGGACTCTGTACTGGAGATTGGGATCAGCCGATCGTTAAAATCAAAGGATCGGGATCGGATCGGGAGCAAAAAAGCGTGATTGGTGCACCCCTAGTTAGCAAGCCCCAACATGTCTCTCTGGCAGTAACATCTCTCGTTTCCTGCAGGCACTGGGCCTCTACAAGGGCATCGGGTCGCCAATGATGGGCCTCACGTTCATCAACGCTATAGTGTTCGGGGTGCAAGGCAACGCCATGCGCATGCTGGGCCGCGACACGCCCACCAACCAGTTCCTGGCTGGCTCAGCGGCCGGCATTATACAATGCGTCATCTGCTGCCCCATGGAGCTCGCCAAGACTCGCATGCAGATGCAAGGGACGGGTGAGAAGCGGGCAGCGCCGCGCAAAATGTACAAAAACTCCCTGGACTGCTTGGTGCGCATTTACCGCAAGGAGGGTTTCCGCGGGATCAACCGCGGCATGATCACCACAGTGATGCGCGAGACGCCGGGTTTTGGAGTCTACTTCCTGACATACGATGTGCTGACTCGCAATCTGGGCTTGGAGTTTGAGGATCCGTACATGATCCCCAAGCTGCTTTTCGCCGGCGGAATGTCTGGCATCGCGTCGTGGCTCTCCACGTACCCGGTGGACGTCATCAAGTCGCGCCTGCAGGCGGACGGCATGGGCGGGCAGAAGCAGTACAGCAGCATCGCCGACTGCGTGCGGCAGAGCGTGCGCAAGGAGGGCTGGCGCGTGTTCACGCGCGGCCTCACGTCCACTCTGCTGCGCGCCTTCCCGGTCAACGCCACCACCTTCGCCACCGTCACGCTCTTCCTGATGTACATGCGCAATGACGAAAACTGCCCGCAGGACTGCGAGCCCGTGCCGCTGCAAGCCAACAGCATGTAGGCCGGGTAGGTGCACAATCTCTCTTACCTCCCCGCCGCGTCTGGCAACGTGCACTTCTCACAGCCGATCTGTGGTGTTTATTCCTAATCCACGGTGTGCGGAAAACACTTTTCTTCCCTCGAGCGACGCATCAGTTTTCCAAGGAACTTCCCCTGACAAGCGACCACTCGTTTAGTTTTTTTTTTTGCCTTTTTTTTGTGATACGACGCCGGAAATAGGATTGTAAAACGGTTTAGTAACTAGACAAGTCTCAATGCGTTTAGATTACTTTAGCTGCAGTGGGTGTTGCCTTGGCGGTTCACTCAGGCGGGGTTTTAGAATGTTGAGTAAGGCCAGCGAACTGGCTGCAATAAACTCCTGAACAAGACATGCCTTAAATATTGATTTACTCTTCCAACACGGTTAATGTTCTCCTAGCCGGTTAGCTACTACTACTTCCACAGTGAAGTGAATGGTTGATCAGTCAGACGACAGCCCGACATGCTGGCAGTGAAGATCAAATTCTCCCCGAGGATGTCGTTTTAGAAAATTAACCATGTGATGAAATCAAGTTGCATTTTTAAAGACAATCTGGAATAGTGGTTCCAGTTCTCATCTGAATAAATACATGAGCAATGGATAATAAAAGTTGAACCACTGGAACAGCATGGCGAATAAATGAGCATTGAATGATAAAAGTTGAACCACTGGAGTGGCTTCAGCGGAAGCGTCCCTTTCCTTTGCCCCGATAACGGATCTTATCTAACGCTGAACTTTCACCCATCGCTCCATATTTCAAACAGTTTCACAATAGAGGGCACACACCGCGACCTTGCATATCTCTGACTGCACGTTTGGGCATTGTGTATTTATAACGTTACTGTGGAGTGTTTTTCATGCAATCACCAAAAACCAGCAACTAGGCTCAAAAGATGCAGGAGATGAGCGCCCGGCACCGGCATTCAGACAGGAATATATTTCAGGGTCCTTCCCTCAACCTTTTTACATAACTTCCACTTAGACAATCTAATTAGCAGCATGCTATCGGGTTTGGGGAGTCATTCAGCCAAACGCACTGTCCCGCAAGCGTGTGGATTACGAAGTTCCAGCACGTGTGGTTGAACGGCAGCGTTTCTTTGGCTCGGATCTCTGTCCTCTGTGTGTCTTTGGTCTTCCAGTAGAATCTCTTGACAAACTGCTGTATCTTTGAATGTTGTTTGATGTGTAATTACGGGGCTTATCGGGGGAAAATTTAAAAAAAGGTTGTTTTGTTCGACTGTTACAGCGTAGAGCGACGTCATCCTGGGAAACTTGAATGTTCTCAATCACAATTGAGTGCCCATAAAAGCACCTTCTTCCTCCGAGTCATCCGACAGATGAAGGACGATTCTTTTGCCGCTTCCCGTTACTGATCACTCGCCGCAAAAGTGACGCGATTTGGTTCTTGCGAGGTTTGTTTTTAACTGGTTGCTCTTAAAAGGCATGGAATTTGGAATGCAAGCTTCGGCAAATGCCAGAAAGCCGCTTACGCTATGGCCAACACCATCTGAGACGGGGCTTAGAGGTAGGGATGTCAATAGTGAATCAATTAAATATTATCGGTGAGTTAGCTTATTACCACACATTTGCTGCGCCAACAAAGAATTTCTTCTTTCTGGTCCATAGTAGGGCAACAATGTGCTAAACCTCAACTACCATTACAGAGTGAAAATAATTGAGATAAAATATTCCCAGAAATTACAGCCCAGTAGCTAGCTAAATTAGTTTTATAAAGTCCCTTGACTGTAGCGCTTAAAAGCTCACTTTGTGGAGTGCTTGCAAAAAGCAAATCATGTTTTAACTAAAATGAAAAGTAAAAAAACGTAATGTACTCAAGTTTGCTGTTTATCAAGTTTTACTAACATTAATATTCTTTGAAACATTGCAAGTCAAGCTAAAGTAACTCAAAGCAAGTAAAAGAACTTCCCATCTGTCGTTGAATCAACAGCTTTCTCTCACGGGGGGAAAGACTGATCTGGGGTCAGGGGGGCGTCTCACAGAGCAGGCTTAAACTTTTTAAAGCCAGACTTGCACAGTTTCTCTATAGATCTGCGAATGGGACCCCGCCTCCCCTTGTGATGGACGAGATACTCTGGTCACCACCACTGTTGCTTGAATGTTTATCTTGTAAATGTTGTCGAGCAAGCTGCATTGTTTTGACTGAAATAAAAGAAGCTGTTACAGTGTTGTATGCAAAGTGTGTTTTTAATGTTCCATTGATGTTATGTACATTATTACAAAACGTTGGACCAGAGGTCGGGGCTGGGAACTGGTTACTTAAATTATCAACAATAATCAACAAACTGATTTCCTGTAAACATTATCATTCTTTACCATCTCTGCATTTAGCAGAATGTGCACAATAGCGTGAACCCACCCTGAATTGTAAATTTTAATTATTTAATTATAACGCAACTTTAATTCAAAAGTGGATTCGCCCTACTTAAAATGATTTATTCGAGGTGGTTTCAGGCTATAGATTATAAATTAATCTTTCACGTAATCCACACCTCCCTAAGCCCGCCAGTAATGGTATAGTTCATCATTATTTTTAAATAGCAGCAATTGTTGGGTTTCCATGGCAACCGCAATAAATTAAAAAGACCGCCATCTTGCTTAAGTGGATCCGCTGCTAGCTCCGTCTAGCGGTCATCTGGAGCATGGCAGGGTCGCAGCAGTAGTGCAGACAGCGGTACAACTCCTCGGCGCGGGCGCGGCTCAGTGCTGCCCCCTTCTGGATGTCCTCGGTGGAGCTGCGGGAAGAGAACACTGATGGGGAATTCGGTCACGGTGGTTCAAATGATGTGCTGTGCAAGAACAATCTTTGTTTTAAATGCAGTGCTTACAAGCAGTAGCAGGCTGAAGGAACACATCCATTATTTACAGAGCACAGCACGCACACACACACACCACGAAACAGTCTAATTAATGTATTAATGACATTACCATCAATAAATTAGTGGCTACCACTAAACCAGGCAACCATTTCCATGCAATTTCGACTGTTTTCAGACCCACCAATTATTCTATACACATCTAAACATACCAGCCTATAAAATAAATAATCTACTTTATTTTAACGTTATTAAAATATCTTTAAATCTATAGAACAGTCAACCCAACTGTCAGAACTGGAGAGACAGAACACCATTTGGCCAGGGTCAAGTAGCGAGACTAGATGTAATCGGATTACAAGAAAATAACATTTTACTAGATTACACTTACTCATGCCTCAGGTAGGAGACCACATGACCTTTTCATTTGTTCTTTCATACTATTCTCTTCATTTTGACAATGGTGCTTGCGAGGATATTTCCCTTTCATTACAGAATGCAGGAATGTGTTCTTGGATTTGTTATCAATAGTTTTGCTTTGATGATCAGCCGGATATGATCACTAATGTGATCATTAAAAAAAATGTTCCCTAGTAGCAAAGATTTTGAGGTCCCTTTTGAATGACACCTTGCGTCCAAAGGCACATCAGTCATTGGCACTTCAATCCACTGGGAAAGTCACTGCTTAGACAATGCACAACCCCTTCCTAGGGCCACCATAGCCGACCAAGATCTGCGCACATTGACAAAGTATCCGCATAGAGCAGAGATTTATCAACGTAGGGCAACACTAAAAGCCCATCTATACCTTTCGGTAATAACGGAAACAGACGCTTTCATCCAGTTCCGTAGGTAGTTTCATTCGTCAGTTTGTCCGTAGGTCAATCACTTAGCAGTCCATTGAGCTCAGGGCGCAACTGAGCAATATCACAAACGCATGGGGGCATTAGGGAGACAAGTGTTTTGCGTGCTCTGTCTGTCGGAACTCAGCACCACCCTCCAGGGGATTTCTTATGTACATCTGTATACGGACGGAGGTATAAACACGACTGGAACGGCCCCGTTCAACAGTAAGTGAGTGAAAACTAACCTGCGGAGGAAGTGCGCTACGGAGTGGAAGTTGTGCACCATGTGCAGAGCGTGAACAAGTCCCACCCCAGGCAGCTTTTGGTAGAAGTTCAGTGCCTGCTGGCGGTGACCTTTGACCTCGAGGGGCACGGAAATGCAGTGTCCTTTCCTCTGCTCCAGCGCAGCCAGCTGTGCCAGCTGGCGAGAGGTGTCCGGTGGACCCCCGCTCCACAGTAGGCGCACCCCCGCCTCCACCATGGAGCACAGGTTGGAGTCCAGACAGCGAGTCCTTGGGGCGGGCGTCGAGCAGCCCACCTCGCCTGTGGCGAGAGATCTTATTACCACAATGTCTAAATGCACACTGTCAACCAACCAGAGATCATGAATAACCTTAACCTGGGAAGCCAGAACAAATGAATCGTCCACACATCGCACGCAACTGGAACGATCATTTGGTCTGGATTAAGATGGCTCGAAAAAAGGTGTCAAAAAAATCTAATCACAGTGCAGCAGGCGTGGCAAGTGGCATGGAGGCCCAAGTCTCGATTTGAGCAAAGCCCGCTGATTGGACCGCCCGAATTTGGGCGACTATCTAATTTATTTGCCTGGTTGGTCCAGACCCACCGGATAATCATGTCGTGTGGATGCACGGGCGATTCGTTGGGTCTGGATTGCCAGGCTACGACAACCTTTATCAGAACCATAACGGTGAGTTAGGGTAAATGTTTTTATGATACTAATGTGAATATGGATGTATGGAGAGTTGGTAAAAAATGTTCTGGAAGTTAACATGTATATTTCTGAGTCAGCATAGTGCAGCTGTGGGCCATTCGGGCCTACTTGGTCTGCAGAGCCCCTCTCTGACATTTTTGGGGTATTGATTCAGACATGCGTCGGCCCGTGCATCTGCCCTGGTGTACCGAACAGCCCTGACGGACGCGGGGACCGGACTGGACATTGTCTCAGTTCCCTGATCTCTCTCTGGCTCTAGCCGGGAAGCTTGTCGCTTTTGCTGGGTACACCAGGGGGAATCTTAAAATGAATGGATAAAACAAAACAAAAAAAGTCTGTCCACGGACGCAACCTTTTGAGACTCCTCTGCTCGCCTCACCTGGCTTGGTGCGGTCCGTCTCCACGACGACGCAGACGCGGTCGAACTGCGTCATCAGACCGCTCACTTTCTCCATCAGTTTGCGGCGGTGCTGGGCGCCGGCGAGCTGCGATTGGCTGAAACGCGCAACCGCCAACCGTGCGCTCAGCACAAAGTAGGCGGAGTCGAGCGAGCAGACGTGCACGCGCACGCCGTGGGTGCGTCGCAGATCTCCCAGCAGCTCCGGGCAGCTGCTGATACAGCGACTGTCCACCAGGATGGTGCAGGACGGGCTGCCGCTGCAGGAGGAGGATTCGGACATTTCAAAAGTAGACTCTTCTTCATATTTTAAGCATTATTTCAATGCTCTCCAAATTCAGATTTCCACAGTATTTAAAAAAAAAAGATTTGCATTTATATAGAGCTTTTCACACGCCATACAGGGCGTTCGTCACGACCCATTGGGAGCAATTTGGGGTTCAGTGTCTTGCCCAAGGACACTTTGGCATGGAGACTATTGGAAGCGGGATTCAAACCACCAACCTTTTGGTTTTCAACCCACCAGTCATTGGAACGGCCGCTCTTCCAACCAAGCTACAGCCACCCTATAAGCCAGCACTAAATACTGTGGAAATTCCACCATATCTGGAATAATATGAGATTTCTAAATGGTGAATTTATCCAGTTCTAAGTTCTTTAACCTCTACAGAGAGATGTAGTCCAAAGATTGTTATTTAAATTAGGGCTGCAATTAACGATTATTTTGATAATCAATTAATCAACTGACGATTAATAAAAGTATTTAAAATCAGAGTGTTTATTAACCTGAAACGTTACTTATTAAAAGTTTGTAATATCAATATTGACATTTTTTGCAGTTTCGTTATTTCCATGTATTGCTTGCTTACATGTTTTAGTATTGGTACAGAGCAGTGCAAACGTATTGTGTTTTCACCCATTATGCGTCGTTGTGGGGCTTAACAGTGTTCGGTATCCAATACGTACGCTGGGCTGAATGAGGTGCTCCCTGGAGCAGAGGGTGTGGAGATGGATGAAGCTCCAGTGACAGACTGGTGGGACCAGGATGAGCCTGGAGTCTGGAGAGCACAGACATGTGCAGATCAGCATTCAGTATGTTAAAAAAAGATCTGGATCCCTTAGGTGGGCTAGTAACCATGCTAAGCTGAAACAATTAGCCAAGTTTGTTGACAACAAAATGCAATCCTCGAGGAAAAAAAAGACCTAAAGATTAATGCAAAGGAAATAATTTATTGGTGTGTAATGAAAATAGACTATTTTGAGTCTTTCATTGTCACAAACATGTACAGTGATGTTTGAAGGTTCCCAAAATATTCTCCACAAATGATATCTTGGCATACCATCTTATAATGTGAAGAAAGGGATCTGTATTGTCTAGGATAAATCGTTATTATAGAATTTCCTTCTAAAAATATCTGTGTATTCGGATTCATCACTTGTAATTGTTGTAACTCTTGTTATTCTTCTTATTTTTGACAGATTATCCAACAATACATTTCAATGACCAGGGAGTATTTCAATAATCATGAGTTGTATCTGTTAGTTATTAGTAATAGCTGCTTGCTTTGACCTAAAATGGCCCCTTCAACAACCACCCAGCATGTACAATACCTACAAGAGCATTTTTCTGTGCCCCTGGACAGACCCTAATTCCCTTGTTATGTGATTATTGCACTATGTCCATGTCTAGCACCTAGAAAAATTCCTGGTCTGTGATGTTTTATCATTGACAATGGAAATAAACTTCATTCTGATTCTGAAACAACAAAATGTAATTTTGGTCAAATCAAGTATGTTACCATTTCACTGTACAGCTATCGAACCATCACTCATCACTACTCTAAAACTAAAGCTTCAGATACAGAAACCTGAATAGTCCGGGGGAAAGGTTGCATTCGGGTGTTTCAGACTAGAGTGTGGAGGAGGAACATGCAGAAACTGTACCCAATGACCTCTGACAGATGACAGGCTGTTCAATGTTCCCACGGCCCACACACACACACACACACACACACACACACACGCGCAACTGGGTAGGAACCAGGGCTTAGTTCAGGCAGGTCTATCTTCAACGTTTTCAGAACCATTCCGCCACCAAAATATTGGTCCTGAACTGGTTCAGAACGCTAAAATTATGTTTGTTCTCAAAGTTCCTTTTTTGTGCAATGTTAAGTTTAGATTTAGTTCATACAAAATATATTTGGTGCACTTCAAAATTCAGTGCAACTGTATTAACGTGAAATTCCCAGGGTTTAAAACGCCATTACGTTCACTTCCTTGTCTGTCCACCAGATGGAGCCCTAGATGCATGGGGCTTGATGACTGACAGTGAAAGTTGGATGGATGCACAACCAGAAATAGTCACAAAGGCATAGGACATGTTAAAATATTTAGAGAACATTTTTTTTCTAAAGTTCCGTTTCTGTTCTGGAACATTTGAAAAAAATATTTTTTCGTTTCTGTTTCCGCTCCTCGTAAAATTCCATAAAATTCCATAAAAATGGAGTACCTGTGGTGAACGTGTCGATGTGGGCTGTGGGTCGCGTGGCGCGTGTGCTGGATGCTGCATTTGAGCTGGATTTCTCTGTGGTTTCCGTGGTGCTAGAATGGACTCGGACTCCCCCTCAAAGTCAAGCTGCTCAGATAACTCTGAGAGTCTCTGGTGACACCTGCTGGCCGATAAAACATGTGTTAGAATTTAGAATTGTTCATCTGCGATTATCAGTAGGCTTAGCTTCTTTGCAGCAGATGTTTGGAACAGGAAATGAAGACTGAACATACGCCTCCACGGCGCTCTGATTGGACCAAGCGAATAACATCGATCGAGTGTCCAGATCCACACGAGCGTGCGGATCTAATTCCAGTCTTTACATTCATCGGGAATCTAAACTGATTACAAATCCATGTTCTCCAGGAGAAACGTACCGTTCTCTCCAGGTCCGAGCAGGGTTGTCTGTGGCCACGGCCCGCGGTACCACCGGTGGCCTGAAGGGCGGTGGCTGGTCAACCGTGTCCACCACCTCGGATTCTTCTTCACTGGAGTCCTCCACACGCCGGATGCGGGAGCGCTTGGTAGGAACCTTGGGGGCGGGCTTGGAAGAGGCTGAGCGAGAGAAAAACAAGATCACCAGACGATGTATGAGTTCAAGTGGTGGTGATTATTTTCTGTTGTGGTTTCCATTCAGTGAAGCTCCTTCTGAAAATCCAAAATAAGATTAATAATTATTCAACATTATTATTATTATTATTATTATCATTGTCATTATTATGACCATATAAGGGCAGGCTACTCAAGTAGCGAAAGTACTCAGTAACTTTCAGTAAAAAAAAATAATATATATATATATATATGGGACAAATTCTCTTCTCGGAATCCTCCCCCAGAGAGATATGATGCAACGGGTGTCGCTAAAGGGCAAGTTAATGTATCGAGTAGCGAATTGCTGACATCTCAGTAAAAACAAATTTTTTCGCCTCAAATTTACTACCCATATTTACTGCCCATTTCAAGATTCATTTCTGTGTCACTGTGAATATTTTGGGGATTTTTTTAAAAGGAAAAAAAAATCTTTGCTTTTTCAATTAATCGTTTCAATAATTGGCAACTAATCGACTATTGAAATCATCATTAGTTGCAGCCCTAATATATATACAAATATATTCTGATTTATAATTTTATATTGTTAGGATTGTTGTTATAGTAGGAATGACTGCATGAATCTATTAGAAATTTTCGTTTGAGAATGAATTTAGTTTTATTTATATATAATTGAATTGTCTCCATGTTGAGCTCCAGCTCCTCACCTGTATGTTGGGCCGGTGCCTCAGAGCGCAGCTGTTTGAGCAGGGCGCGCCGCCTGGTGGAGTACTGCCTCCTACCGTCCACGTACGTGTCGTCAGTCGCCAGCAGAGGGAGCTCCTCCTCGGACTGCTCTTCATCATCCTCCTCTTCCTCATCCGTGCCCACCACGAAGCTGTCCTCCTGGTACGACTCGTCCTGCTGTGGAACCTGGAGACGCAGGACACATTGGCTGTGTCTGAAATTGCTCCCTATTCCCTATATCAGGGCTATTCAACTGGCGGCCCGCTGGCCAAATCGGGCTCACCAATAACGTTTTTCTGGCCTACAGAAGAATTCTGAGAAAGTAAAAAAAAAGTAGTTTTTTTGTCAAACATGTTTTATCTATCCAAGATGCTGTTCTTTACCTCACCAGAAGCACTAGAAATGTGTTGTTGACGGTTGAGACTAACAGATTCTGTTCTTTACCTCAACAGATGCACTAGAAATGCATTGTAGTTTAAGTGAGTGGTTGCTGTTTACCACTATTTGTGTGCTGTTGTTTCAGATGTTGCTTGTTAGAAACAAGAAAGCACCATTGTTTCATAGAATTGAAGCCCTTTTAATGGGAAGTATGCTACTTGAAATAAAAGTTACTAAAGTGTGGTTTTGTCAAGTTGTACAAATAGGCCGTAGTTTACTGAAGGGGAGGTGGAGGGGTGGGCAGTCCCCCTGGACCATTGGGTTTCTGACAATGTGGCCGTCTAGGCAAAGTAATTGAGTAGCCCTGCCGTATATAGTGCACTATATGGGGGCGTTCATGCCATTTTGTAGGGGTGTCCAAATACTCCATAGTGCACTCAAAGTATCCCACAATGCACCACAAAAAAGTACTGAGCATCAATGTAACCTAGACCATATAATGCATTGAAACGAGACGCATTTAAACATGGTGTGGCGGGAGCGAATAGTGTCCAACCACGGCAAATAGTTATAAATGTAAGTACTTTTTTACTTTTTGTGATGATTGTTGAATTTTATAATGTTATAATAATTTTGACGACGGCGACTCTAGTGTCTGAAATCTGGGTCATTGCTGTTCAGTGCACTATAAGTGAGTGCACTATATAGGGAGTAGGGAGTAAGGGGATAGGGAGAGAATTTGGACACAGCCACTGCGATTCAAAAACAAAGTTACAAAGTGGACATATAATGTGATTACCTGGGAGAAGATGTCCATGTCCCGTGTTGGTTTGCTGGCAGGGATTTTGAACCTCGGTCCTGGAGCCACAAAACTTCTCACCGATTTCAGGTACAAGCCGTGCATTTCAGACTCTAGTTTACACACAGATAAAAATAAATGTCAACATTACTCACATTTTCAAGAGTTCATTTCATTTCTGAACTTCTGCCAGTTACTCAAACTCAAACTTTATTTATTTAGAAGCACTTTTCATGCAGAGCAACACAAAGTGCTTTACAGAAACAGAACATTGAACAGGACAACGTTACCCATAGCCTCCCAACATAGGGAAACTGGCACATTTCACTTCAGTGGAGTCTATATACACCAGATATGGGCAGAGTAGCCATAAAAATTATCTAAGTAAAAGTATTGTTATCTCAGAAAAATATCACTTAAGTAAAAGTAAAAAAGTAGTCATCCAAATAGCTACTCGAGTAAAAGTAAAAAACTCCACCAAAAAATTACTTAAGAAGCGAAAGTACTGAGTAACTTTCAGTAAAAAAAGAAAAATTAGGACAAATTCTCCTTTCAAAATGTAATTGAATGCTTGTTGATTTACATGATAT
>OMKY01086859.1:8211-18550 GCA_900302395.1 Bregmaceros cantori | reverse complement strand
TGAATCCTGTTTTTTATTAGTTCCTGTGCCACTAAGTAAAGAAAGATTAGGTAACATCCTTTGATGGTATATCATTGAATATAATTCAGTAGGGAAACTATAGAAGAAAAACTACATGAAAAAAACAAGCCAAATTCCTATGTCTTGAAATGCATTTTCCATGCAAGTGGAAGAGTTTGTGAGGCTTGCACCGCACAAAACATACTATACATTAGGGCTGCAACTAACGATTATTTCAATAGTCGATTAGTTGGCAATTATTAAAACGATTAGTCGGCTAATGGGTTAGATAATTTTACTTTCAAAAATCCCCAAAATATTCACAGTGACACAGAAATGAATCTTGTCAACTTGAAATTTAGTAAGTTTTAGCTCATGATATCCAGCAAATGTACAACCATTTAGTTACAATCTAGCAAAAACCCATTACAATATTTTTTTACGCTAATATTTTGAATATTTTCTTCATATTTATCTTTTTTCATCAATAAAGTTGAATATTTATTAATCATATTAATGAATTTTCAGAAATCATCAAGTAATATCCCATTTGTGTAAAAAATAGGTGCTGGTGTCTGTCAGCAAAACAACAATGATTCAACTCCTTGGCGATTATCGATTATTGCATTAGTTGTCGATTCATTTCATCGAATTAGTCGATTAGTCATCGATTAATCGACTAATCGTTGCAGCCCTACCATACATTGAGACGACTGAATCCAGCGGTTGATGTTGCTCACTGGAGTAAAGTTAATGTCTCGCAGCAGCACGGCAGATGTTACCATGGGAACGCCCCCACTTCCCCGAGGTGTTCCAACATAACATGTTGAAAGCAACAATCCACACGGGAAGCTCATATTGTGTGGCTGATGTACTGGACGTGTGTGTGCGTGTATATGTATGTGCATGCGAGTGTAAGAATAATCCGCTTTAATATGGTAATCCAAAAATGACATGACACTTGGCGGCAATTACGAGAGTACATTTTAGCTGAAGAGGCTCTCTGGATAGGATGTATGCAGGTTCCACTCTAATTAATGTTTCAGTTATGTGAGGTTTTCACTCGACCCAATTTTTTTACTGTCATCATTTATCATAATCTGAATGTATTTTATTTTTTTATATATATATATTTGAGCCTAGGGTAGCAAGAGTGCAGGATGATGGCGGCATTTTAGTTCCTGTTTTTTCTCTCAAAAGTGTTTCCCCCTTGTTTTTTTTCTCGTGTTGTACCATGGAAAAAAACAGGTAAGAAAGCGAATAAAAATCATATTTGAAAAGAATAAAAATGTGTGGCACAGTTAGCACAGTAGGGTAGGTCCTGATTAGTGGGCCACATAAAAGCTCCAATTTGGCTTTAATTCCAACTGACAACACACTTTTCTCCAGTGTTAGTCAAGTTCACTTTCAACATGAACTTGTTCAAATGTCAGTTCAGTTGTTGTAAAATGAATTTGTTCATTCAGCGTTCGTAGGTCATCTTTTTGAACTATAAACAGGTGGTTTCCAAAAATGAACTTTTTAGTTATTTTTTTCATTCTTTTTTTTTACATTGCTGTCAGCTATGTCAACATTTTTAACAATATATAAGCAGAACAAAAGGCAATCAACAGTTCATGTCATGAGTCATGTATATTTCTTTTCTTTTGGAATAGCGACTATTCAGAATAATGGGTGCAATCCAGTAAGGGATTCAAACAAGCCGACCGTGGGAAGAAAGATCTATTTTGTCATGTGGAAGGATACTTGTGGTCAAAGGAGTACCACAGCCTAAAAAGCCAAGCACTCTCCTGCCGGGTCTTGCTGCGCTGCCCCTCAGGATGCGTGCCGTCCTGAAACAACACAACACTGATTGTTAACTGAATTTCATATAAAACTGAAACAATATTTAAAGATGGCTAAATCTTTGTTTGGGTGCTAAAATATTTTGATGACTCATGTGTGATTAATTTGAAAACTTTTTTGCGCCAACTAATTCTTCGCGTCATCTGCCAAAAGTGATACAGACTGATGGATCCGCATGCAACTGGATGTAGCCCACCATTTTCCTTGATATGGCGCATCTGGTTCTACAAGAATAGTAGCCATCATAGACTGTATATAAATATGGACGTGGCATTCGCTTCAGTCGGCGTGCCGACTTCCGTGTGCTTTTGCTAGTCGAGTGGGCGGAGTCGGCTACCAAAAGCACGGAGCCTATGGGATTTACAATAGAAATAAACCAATTTTAGCAGGCTGATTCACCTTTTTAAAGATTGTTTCTAATTGATGTTTTAATATATATTGTCGGGATAATTAACGGTTCATTGTGTGAGGGGGTCATTTCAGCTCCCATAGGATCCCATTCATTCTGACTCTGTCGTTGGCGCCCCTAGCCGACAGTACCACCGGAAGAGGTCGCGTGTGGGGTGTCTCTCTCTCATATACTGTATAGCTCTCTCTATCTCTCCTGGTACCAGATATACGGGTACTTTCAACAATGGCAGCGCACAGTCGGCGGGCACAAAAAGTGTGTTACTATATATACAGTCTATGGGAGCCATGTAATGACTCTGATTGGGGGGATGATCACACACATGTATGCTCCCTGCCTGCTCCGTATTCGATGCCAGGATCTTTCCTGCTCATTTCTCGAGTAAGTCCACGGACTGGGCAATCACAAATCAGTCTCTACCGGCGATGGTATGTTTTTCATTCCAAACGTATTTGTGCGTTGATAATTTTGTGAAGTGTTTACTTTTCAAATTATGTTTACTGCATGTTCACCCGAGGGTAGGGTGTATTGTCCTAATGTGGGCCACTGCCTAATGTGGGACACCCAAGTTCCAGTGGCTCATTCAGTCTTCATCACAAAAGTGTTGTTTATCAGATGATACAAAAATTTAGTAAAAATGTTAAAATGCTGTCATTATTTTTTAGAGTATGTTTACAGGCCGAATTGCAGTAGTGTAATCTTTCAAAATATTTCAAGAAATACTTAACAGCCAACAATTCTCTGGAAGTCATGGTTAATAACAGTCAGTTATTTTTGGCTACTGCATCAAGCTTTAAGGAAACCAGACGAAATGTGGGCCAAGGAAACAAAGAGAGGAAGTCATTTATATTTGTTGAGTGGCTCTCTGGTGACACACAATCACACTGAAGGGTCACTGCAGGACATGTCTATTGAATGGAGTGAAGTTTTTAGACTTGAGTGTGTGCACCAGAATGAATACCATTCTGAAAAATGCAGCTACACCCAGCTTGAACTGGTACTGGTAGATGGTTTCAGCTGCTTTCAGTTGGTCTTAGCTGGTCAACCAGCTCAAGCTGAATCTTAAGGCGTATTCAAACCAACGTGCTTATCCCGGGTCCGACTCGTTTTCGAGTTGTCCCAGTTGATATGAATGCGCCAAGCGGGTCAGAGTCCGCGCTAAATCATCCGAGACGAGCCCTGCTAAACTAGCTAGTCTCGACCCGGGTTTGAACCCGCAGAAAAGGCACCCGGACGCGGAGAAGCGCGGTCTGAAACGGGCGCGCTAGACCCCTTTCGCACCAAGGAACGGCAGGATGCATTGTGACTTTTAGGTTCTGGCAACCCCAGCGGATGTGCTCACGCTATCCTCCTTCGTGTATGAGAACATATTAACTCAACAATCAAGTGTGTGTGTCTGTGTGTGCCATGCTGTGAGAGCGCCAACGGCATTTGACGCGCCAACTCTTTCTTTCCCCTCTCCACCTCCCTCTCTCTGACATTATTCAATTATTATTATCATAATCAATATTTTATTATGGTACTTTCTCTTCTTTTCGATATTTTAACTGCGGTCTGGAGTGAACGTGCCGCACGCGCGCACACACACACACACACACACACACATACAGCCTTTCTGCCGAAAGGCTGCTCTGGTTATGTCCTTCTCCCGCTTCGTGAGTGGCTAATATTCATCCAACCAGCGAGCGACCGCTGAAAACACGTGTAACTGTTGACAAATTTATCTCGGGTGTTAAACACTGGTTTGAATACTAGTGTGACAAAGCAAACCGCAACACCCGTGGGAAACAATCCGCGCTGCATCCAGGAACCAACCCCGGACAAATTCAAAATGCGGTTTGAATACACCCTTAGTTGGAAAAGTCAGCTAATGACAGACATCATATCAAGGATAAATAGCTTACGCCTTGGAGCACCATGAAGTTGTCTAGAGACTGTTGCAAGTCCTGATCTGGATCGACTCCAACCCTGTAAGACAAACACAGCACACATGGACAGACACACACCCACAGACAGACCCACGAACAGACAGACACAGACATGTGCACACACAGACAGACACAGACAGGAAAACAGACACACACAAACACACACATTAAGATACACACACAAATGCACACACAATGATGCAAACCGACAGACAGACACACGCACGCACCGACGGACACAGACATGTGCAGACAGGCAAACAGACACACACACACATTAAGATAGACACACAAATGTACACATACACAGACAGACGCACACCGACAGATATATAAACACACACACACACAAACACACGCAGACACAGGAAAACACACACGCACAATGTCAATGTTAGCTTTCTTTTCATGGGGGAAATCCCCTTTAATGACTGTTTGATTTGGCTCATCTATTTTAACAGCCTGTTTTTTTTGCTCATATTTTCTTTTTTGTACTGCAATTTAGTCAGGAGTTTGTGATGTTACCAGAGCGGTACTATAGAAGCCAAGGATCTCAAAGTTGCGGCACACAGGCCAATTGTGGCCCTTGTAACACTATGTTGTGGTTACAACCAGTGGCGTAGCCAGAAATCTAAAACAGGATGCGCCAATAGTGAAAGAGTGAGGGGGGGTTTGGGGGTCCTCCCCCAAGAAAATGTGAGTTTTTTAGATGCTATTTAATGCATTTTAATGCATTATAAACAACCCGGTGTCCGGCATAATGCTGCACCGGACAAGGCACTGAAAAGACGGACGCCTGGCCATCCTACTTTAAAACCCCTACATAGGCATTAGGTCTTTATGTAGGTTATGTTAGAAGAGGGAACAATATAGGCCTACCTATATAAAAAAAACAGGAGAATTAAAATAATTTAGATTACACACAGTCGCCGTTGCGCTAGTGTGATGCGATATTGCAAGTAAACAGCGCTCGGAATGAGAGACTTATTTTTCTCCTTCGGCGCATTAGTATAAAAAAAACTAACAAAAAAAAACAGCCGCTATTTAAAAGGTTCGCCCAATCGGGGTAATCTTATCCGAGATGGCTGCCGTGATACCTGCTATTTTTATATCTAGGCGTGAAACTGTAGTAGTGTGCTATAGTGTGTTGCGATAGCTTCTGTATTGCATGTAAACACAGAGATCGAAACGAGACACGTGGATGACAAATGGCAAAAACACTGGCCGCATGCGACGAGTATCGTTTTCTGACGTCTGTTGGTGGATTCTTACTGCTTGGAGTTTTGAAATGCTGGACATGCTCGTCACTCAAGGCACCGCTGGGCAGGTGTGGAGAGTGTGTGCTCTGGAGCTATTGGGTGGAGGCTGAAGTAAGTGATTTTTAAGAACATTTTTTTAAAATACTTATCATATCATTGGTCTTTCGGGACTTGTTATACACCGTTGGATGCGTAAAGAGTTGAAGTAAACATTTATTGCCTCGTTGTTCGGATTCAGTGCATTACCGCGCGCCGCCAGCAGGGTAAACTCCAAAATATGGTCATACGCTGTTACATTGAAGGATTTTTTTTTTTTCCAAAAGTTACTAAGTGGATTTAAACCAAATTCACCCAAGTAGTAGCCAACACATCCGTGAACATACTGAATATTTTTTAGAATGTTAGAAGAATGTTTAGTTAGTAAAAAAAAAGAAATAATAATAATACAACCAAACAAAATTAAAATACATAAAGATGATGTTTAATTCTCTTTATTTTTTTATAATTCGCCAAATAAAAGTAGGATGAACTTAGCTTAGATTCATATAAAAAGTTCAAAATCTCCACCAGAAGCCCTGGTTCCATAAATTTCGCAATTATCTCTTGGGGCCACTTTTTTGGAAGTTTGAGGGGGTTATTTCACTCACAACAAATGACGAACAAATCACAAAAATATGTAAGCTGTCTAGGGTGGTAGCTAAGGTGGTTTGAAAAAAAGGAGGCAAAATGTGTATAGCAATGACTATCTTTTATAGGGTAGATCCATGATTATTTATGGTGAGGTCACAAACGGAGGAAAAAATGCTAGGTCTCTAAGGGTTAAGTCATCTATTGTTCTCTGTGGTCAACAGGCCTACTCATACATTTTTGGGGCTTTGGGTGTGGGCTTCTTCATTGGGTTTCCTGCCCACACAAGAAGGCCTTTGCAGGTAATTCTTAAACATTCAATAAATTGATTTTAACGTAACTCGCCCTCATCTCTGACATGTCATTTGTTGTGGGTGTATTTTTGATTCTGAATACTGAGTAATCTCAAACAGGAAATTATGTTCACATTCACACACCACTAGCCACGGTTGCCATGAACGTTACTCAACTACAACCCATTGGGAGCAATTTCAGTTCAGGTTTCAGTGTCTTGTCCAAGGACAATCTGGCATGGAGACTGTCTGGGCGGGGATTCGAACCAGCAAGCTTTCGGTATACAACCAACCATCCAACTGAGCTACAGCTTATTCCGGTGGTACTGAGAGTCAGAATGAATGGGATCCTGTGGGAGCTGAAATAAAAAATATTAATGCCAAATCTGACGCATTTTTGAAATTATGACCCCCCCTCACACGATTAATCGATAACTATCCCGGCAATATACATTAAAAAATCAATTAGGAAGGATCTTGCTAAGATTGGAATATTTGCATAGGGTTCTGTTTAATAGGACTAGTCTCTGCCATCCTGAGGCCCATACCAACCCGGAAGTAGGCATGGACATCAAAACGAATGCGGTGTCCATTTTTATAAATAGTCTATGGTCAGGAACAAATCACACTACACTGACACTACATAACTCAGAGAGGTTTGAGAGAACTCCTGAAGAGAATCAGAATCAAAGTCAGAATCACTTTTATTTCCAGCTCATGGATAAAACACAACTGGAAATTGACTTCGGAAATTTGGTTCACACCCTGATACAGTAAATATAGCATAAATCAACCCTGTTCGGGAGGGATCTGGAGAATTACCCATATTAGCAAGTTCTCAGTAGGGAAATAGCCCATGTTAGTGAGATCTGTAAGTACTTGTTCAACTAGCCAAGACTGAGATTGATTGAAAATCTCAATCTCCTCTTTCCTCCAGTCCTCCGTTAAAGGTGTACTGTTAATCAATCAACTAATTAACATCAACAACAATAAATCAACATCAACAACAATAAATCAAAACCGGTAGTTATTTTTTCAACTAGGTCGAGGTTGAGATTGATTGAGAATCTCATTCTCCTGTTTTCTCCAGTCCTCCATAAAAAGGAGTTCTGTTAACCAATCAAAACTAATTAACATTAACAACAACTAATCAAAAACTGTAGGTATTTTTTCAACTAGGCCAAGATCGAGATTGATTGAAAATCTTGATCTCCTCTTTCTTCTTTCTTCTCTCTTCTTTCCAGTCCTCCGTTAAAGGAGTTCTGTGACCAATCCCAATTACTGTCCATAACTGGACGTTTTAAATGTAGTTAGAGAAACAGCTGCTATATTTCTTAAATCAAAATCTAAAAACAAAATCACTTTTGTGAAGCGCCTCGAGGCAGCTTCGGCTGCGATCTTGGCGCTATATAAAAATCCATTGAGTTGAGTTGAGATCTCTAGAGGAGAAAGACTCATATTAGCGAGATCTCTAGAGCGGAATGACCTTTGTTAGTAAGTTCTCAGGAGGGTAATGGACACACTCTGGACAGAAATGGCCCAAATGAGTTTCCGCGGTCAGCCTGTTATGAACTCAGCTGCTTGACCGCACGCCCTGCGTGCGTGCAGAGCAGCAGATGTGCAGTCTGTCCCTGACTGACACATTGGCCCATTTCCTGAATCCATGTGAAGAGACCCCCATGGCCTTTATCTCCACTCTCTGTTTTTGGTCCATGCTTCGTCACCATGTGTTCAGTGCAGTCGTTTCCACACATTCCACACTCCATTAATACACTAGCACACTACCTTAGAGTTTATTCTCTCTCTCCCTCTCTCGTCCCCACCTCGAGGCTCTACCACCCCTGCACCCCCCTCTCTGTATCCCTCCCTTCAAAGCTTGATCACGCCTCTTTATCTCTCACTTTCTCTCTCTCTCTCTCTCTCTACAGTCTCTTTCTTCCCCAGCACATGACAGCCCCACCCCCCACCTCCGCATGACTGTTTAAAAAGAAGAAGAGGAAATACAAAGCACCAAGAAAAAAGTTGACCTCCTGACACACACACACACACAGACACGCGCACACACACAGACATGCACATACACAGACACACACACACTACTATGCACACTCCAGCAGTCTTGAGCCTCGGAGCAGGCTGGTGGAGGGTGTTGTGTAAGAATGCTGTGCTGAATAAAGTCTGTGTAGGCTGAGGGGGCATTCAGCATGTGGGGGTGGGTGGCTGAGAGCGTAGGCAGGGTTGTTAAGGTTACTTAGTAATCCTTTACAGTTATAACTTACGCTATAAAAATTGTACTCAGCCATGCAACCCCACAACCCCATTTTAATAGTAATGAAGGAATGACATTATAATTGAATTGAATCAATTCCAAATATTTTAAAGTATGTTTCTTGCTAAATCTAACGCTATAAATGTGTCTGTTTCCCATGACAGTGTGTGTGATCTCTTATGAAAGGGATTCCTCTGCATACACATGTACAAGTTACAGCAATGGCCTTAGCACGATTGTCAAAGTGGATGTAATCCCCTATTCCAGGCAAATGCAACTATAGTCTAGATGACATATTTACACTGTTATGTGATTATACGTAATCTGTTACTATGCAATCCTGTGTGTACGCGTGTATGTAAGGCTGCAAGTTGTTTTTGCTTTAAAATCAGAATGAATGAATGAACATAAGACAAAATATAAGAGACAATATAAACAAGAAAACAAGAAACAATTTGTAAAAGGGCAGATTTATACAAATTAGCGTAGCAGACATGACCGCCAGTGACTCCATACAGTGGACGCAAACCTGACAGAACTCTGTCTCGTGTCAGTCAGGGCGGTAATGATTACGTTCTCACTCTGAGAGATACGACATATAAATTTGTACATTTGGTTTCGCAGCAAGGTCAGACAGGTCGGAATACCCATATTCACAAAGTGCTAGCACTGGAACCACAAGGTGCCTGCAGCAGCAGCCTCAAAGAATCATTATAAACCACCTTCAGTCTGTTGAGGCTGTATTGTCTGTATCTGGTCCATTGGTGGGCGGTGTATAAATTGGTGCAGAACGACCTGAATAGCGTCACCTTCAAAATGATTATCAACCTGAAACGTTATTAATATTGCAAACTATGCAACGTTCCACTAGCTCCTCTTATTTTAGACTGTGCAGTATACAAACTAACATTTTAGTATTCACGTGGAAGAGCCTAGTCTTCGTTATTGTATTGTTTGAGTTGCTGGGGTCTAGAGGTGTTCAGTATCCAAGTGAATAGGTCATGACAACGGAGACTGGCATTGGGAGTAAAGCACATTAGACATGTTTGAGCGGAAGATGATCAAATAATGAAACAATTCATCTATACATGTATGTATGAATATATATGTGTGTATGAATGTATGTCTGTTTGAGTGCATGACTGTATGCACAGGGTTGCGTAGTAACTGACTACATATCTTCACATAAGACCAATATATATCCTATCTCAAAAAGACACTGACACTTTGATTCATGCTTTCAACACATCTAGGCTTGACTACTAAAAGGACTGTCAGGATGTTCAGCCTGACACCTGAATTACAACATATCCAAAAAAATGGGATCATATCACACCGGTTCTGGTTTCTCTACACTGGCTCCCCGTACGAAAGTTCAAAGTTCTTCTTCTAACCTACAAGGAAATCAACCTCTTTCCCTGCCATCCTCTGCGGCATCTCCAGTCCCGGTTTGTCTCTCCGGGTCCTCTTTCCCATGTCTTCTTCGGCGGGGGCGGCGTCTCCGGCCCTGGTTCATCCCTCCAGATCCCCGTTCCCCTAACCTTAACCCTGCATCCCTCAACAGGAATCAGCGTCTCCATTTCCGGCCCCCTTTCTCTGTCCTCCTCTGCAAGGACGGCGTCTCTGGCAATTTTCCTCCATTTTCACATGACAACCTTTTAAACAGGCCTTTTAACTTAAAAAATATACCTAATATCTGTAGGTACTTG
>OMKY01086858.1:0-11923 GCA_900302395.1 Bregmaceros cantori | reverse complement strand
ACAACTGCACACACTGCAGATGTGGCTCCTGCAGCTGTAATTTCAGTGGCGAGTCATTTTTACTGATGAAAATTGGTGCGTGATTGACGTTGAAGAAATTATTCCTGGAAGGAGGGAGGAGGAGGATTGGTCCAGTGATTGTCGCCGTTTGTCACTCTCTCTCACACACTGCAATGTGAGAAAGTGAAATAATCAATATATCTCCTTGTGTCTGATCCACCATTCTGAGTACTGGATATTATAAGTAGTGTTGCACTGATACCATTTTTTGGTGCCGATACCAATACCCGAAACCTGGCTGTGCAGTATCAGCCGATACCGATACCATACCGATACTACTGTTTGAAATGTATACATATATTTCACAATACCTTTGTGAAACAGGAAAAATATTAATACAAAGTGAATACTGGTAAAAGCTGGTGGTAGTGCAACATTCATGAAATTATAACAATTTCTTAAATTCTTAAACTCTCAGTGCAACATTCATCATGTAAAGACGACGTGGCTATTGGCTGCTCTGCTGAGCGCTGCCTGCAGGAGGAGTCCGCTCTGTTGGTGGTGAGAGGGGCTGTATACCGAGTATTCACCGCCATCCAGAGTCTCCCACTGCACTTAATGTCTGCAAAGGTGATATATTTCAAAGCTATACAGGACTGTAAATCGCCAAAAAGTAACTAGCTGCACTCGCTATGAACAAGCTTTAAGCAAAGTATCTTCGTAGTTATCGCTCCCTCACACACACACACACACACACACACACACACGCACACGCCGTGTGTCTGTGTCTGCTCAGCCCCTCCCATGCCTGAAAAAAATGTCACGAAGGCTGCGTTGGGTAGTAGTAGTCGTAAGGTAGTGCTGCTCTATTTATACTGTTCTCACTCATTGATTTACTTGTCATCACTGGAGGTGCCGCTGAGCAATTTGGGTGATTCGGAAGATCCGAATATAGATAACATTTCACATGATTGACACCGGGTTGCAGTTTGGACTACAGGGTAAGTGACTCGCAAATCCTTCTGACCACTCTTCCACACACACACACATACAGGCAATGCCTTATATTAAAAGTTACTGGGAAATGGGCTAAAATCAACTTAACTTAGTTACTGGCATCATTGTTTATAACACCAAACTAAACGGCTTACATGCATTATAGCACCATTTGTGGATTTTGCCATGGTTGTATGGACTGGGGGTGAGGGAAGTTTGTCATTAAAGGCATAACAATGGTATCATGTATCAATCCGTCTCACGAGATCATGCAGGGGTTGTTTTTCAAATCTTAAATTACACAGAAATGAACCCCACCAGCTCTCATGGAGTGTTACCAGGGGTACTTGTAAAAAGTAATCAGACTACTTATTACTAACTACGACTCTATATATTTCAGAAGTAACTAAGTTTGATTCCTTGAATTACTTTCAACCAATTTCAATTCAGCTGCCGAGTGCTAACCCACCTCAGAGAACGTCAACTAGCTTTGGCAATAATCACTTAATTGTGCAAAATAAAATAGATGTAAAAAAACAAAAAACATTTCAAGCTATTATTTGATTTGTTATTACAACATACCATGATCATTAAATATGTATTATATAACTATTATAATGAGTTACAAGAAATATTGTGGAACAGTATAGTAACTAACTAGTTACTAAAGTAACGTGGGTAAGTAACTTTAATCTGATTACTGCTTTGGAAAAAAGTAATGCGTTGAATTAAAAGCGTTAATGGAAAACTTCAAATCAACTTAAAAATCAATGTATGGTAGTTACTGTAACTCAGTCACATCACTGCCCTCGTGTTTGTCCGGCTTTTGCAGAGTGTGCGCTTTGACATGTGCGAACTAGCTGATTGCTGCAGACTGATAACTCCCACGGAGCCCCCCCACGCCTCCCCCCCCCACACACACACACACGCAGTCACTCTCGAGTTGCGCAGTTTGGCAGAATTTAGCGGTTTTGGTTTTGATTCATTACAACAAACAAGCGAGCAGCGTTTTGCCGCCAGAAACCGGGACGTTTTCACACTCGCCAAACATGATTGTGAGACCCGGGTTCGGATCACGCTCTCTCTGTTATTGGCATCGCTTTGGAAAGTGAGACGTGTTTTGTGTATTTGCTCTGGTGTCTCGCGGCTTCCACGGGAGGACTTGTTTTCGTCTTACAACCTGTAACTGTCTATCAATCACCACGTCTGGTGTTTTCCACTCCCCCGCCGAAGATGTTTGCGCGCTCCACCAGACTCCGTGGAGGCGCGGCTGCGATGCGGACGCGGCCGTTACGTAACGACCCGAAGGCCCGCCTCCCCTCCCGCAGCCCCTAAAGACCATCCGAAACTCCGCTGCACACACTTGAGCATCTTTCAGGGATCACATCGACAACTTTGCCGACGCTTGGATATACTCATATTCGTGCGTATTTTTTCTTAACATCCGTGCGTATCGATCCAAACACTTATATAACGTGTGGGAAGAACGCAAACATGATCTTCGATAAAGTGAAAAAGTTTTACGTCCACTTGGACTCGCCAGATATGGACGCTCCGCCCGTGTTCAGCTCCGGGGATGTGGTTTCGGGTCGGGCGGTGCTGGAACTCTCGGGCGAGACCAAGGTTGAGTCCCTGCGGCTGCACGCCGAGGGTTTCGCCCGGGTGCAGTGGTCGGAGTCGCGTTCGGCCGGCTCGTCCACCGCCTACACCCAGAACTACAGCGACGAAGTGGAATACTTGAACCACCGAGAGACGCTGCTGCAGGCAGGTCAGTGGGTGACAGCTCCATTCATTCCCCGAACCAGAACCAGCTTTATTTCATCACTTCGCAATAGCAAGCAAAATACACGTGGAAATTATGGTTCCGACACCATAATGGTGAACACACAATAAGAATACACATAGTAATAAAACATAGCAGAAGAAGAAGGAGATAATGTGATACAGTAGTAGCCCAGCACTCAAATTACCATGTGCATTGGATTTGTTACATGTGCATTTTCCCCCATTATTACCACAAACTAATTTTACTTTCTATGCATTCAAGTTCGTCGACCATGGAGGAAAGGTCCAATTTTTGCAACATTTTTTGCTTCTTGGATTATTTGTTCCTCCCATTCAATCGTCGAAGGTGGGAAAATAATCAACCACGCTCTATGCAGTCGTTACCAACAAATCCCCGCTGTGATTTTTAACGTTCAATAAGTTTATTGCCAACTTTAAATGGGATTAGTTGTTTTGCAGGCAGTGGGACAATGGGGGTTGGGGGGGGGGGCTCTTGGCACGTTGAAAACAATATGCGCTCGCGAGATCTCACGCTTGTTTTGCTGAGACTCCGATAGAAATGGTTGTTAGTCTTACTGTTTTCTGCAAGGAGACACGCAGGAGACCTCGCGAGATCAGGATGTTGTTAAAGGTATTTTTTTCCTCTAAAGAGGCAGGGCCGCTTCTCGCTAGGAAAACACGTCTGTCTACAAAGGAGCTACCGCCCCATCGCTTCTCCGGAGAACCCTGGTTGCCATAAACTAAAGCAATTTTTGTATTATGATGGTTGCATGCTGTGTCATTTTATTTGTGCTTCTGTCAAATTAACCCACGACTTTTTCTTTGTGTGTGCATCTGTGTGCACGCGCATGCGCGCGCCTGGCACGGTTTCCTTTCATTCACTTTTTTCACTTAGCTTTTTTGCGATTTGTGTTTTCTAGATTTTTTTTTCATTGCAGTGTTAGCGGAAACCGCGACATGTGCTTTGCAGAGCTCTGCCATTTCCGACTCGGCTAACTGCTGCAGCACTGCCGGCCATTTTCATGCTAGGGAATTAAGAATTTATACAAACTTTATCCAAACATAACGCCTTATTGAAATTATATCTTTGATCATGACATTTCAATAGTGTTACGTTCACTTTAACACAAACTTGTCAATTTACTTTTACTTTAAACTGTCCTTTAATTTGTACTTTACTATACCACTCTGATTATTTTTTGATTATTATTATTTTTTAAGTTATTTTTTGGGCGCAAGCGCCATTTTTCATTCTTCTAGATAGCGACAGGGTTAAATTCTGAATTCAGAAACTGGGATGAAGAGTCGGGGGAGACATTGCAGAAAAGCAGGACAGGGATTTGAACCAGCGGCACTGCTCGACCTATGGTCTGGGGGACGCGCTGTCTAACCGCTCGGCCACCGCGCGCCCCCTTTTTAAACAATCTAAACCTTCATAATAAAAAATGAAAACAGATATTTGAGTACTTGAATGATTCAGCCCTACACATCAAGGTTAACAAGGTTAAATAAATAATGGCAAAGCCGGGTGGAGCAAATAGAGAGAAATAACTTTACCGTGCCTGTCTGTGTGTCTTCCAGACAGCGGTGAAATGACGGTGCTGGCGGCTGGTCACCATGAGTTCCCGTTCAGCTTCCAGCTCCCGGAGGAGACGCTGGTCACATCCTTCGAGGGCAAACACGGCAGCGTGCGCTACTGGGTCAAGGTCAAACTGCACCGACCCTGGGCCTCCATGAAGAAGATCAAGAAGGAGTTTACCGTCATCCAGCCTATAGACATCAATACACCCACCCTGCTGGTGAGAAGCATAGATGGATGGACATCAAAAATCCATATCACAGTATGCCATGTAGTTCAGCTTGGTATGGGTATGGCTTTAATTACTTAGCCATTGGGGGTCTGGCCAAGAATTTTGGTGTCACCAGTAATGCAGCCAATAGTAGAGGACCGGACCCAAATAAACGCTTGTTTAACTTTAAAAGCTGTAGAGGGAGACGGCAAGGGCTCTCTCAAAATCTTGGGATTCTGCCACACTCAGCAACTCGGTACCTCGGAGTTGAACGCGGCCACAAAAGCCGTCACATGTTCTTCTGACATTTCAGAGTCAATACACTGTATTTACAGACAATTACCTTGTATTTACACGTCTTATCTTGATCATATAATGCCTTCTACACACCCAAACTGAAAAGGATCAGATGTTTGCTTAGGACTGCAACATTTGTTGCACAAGTGACCCACTTGAGAAGAAATGAGTGCCAAGTCGGTAAACAGTCAGGGATCCTTTTTGTTTTAACTTGCTGGACGTTGGACCCCGAGGGCGCAGGACACGTTGGCAAAGTTCATGTTAATGATGAGATGAGTTGGTTTAAAGTTCAATCAACAAACGTGTGATTGCCTCGGCAGGCACCGCAGGCAGGCACCAAGGACAAACTGGCACGCGTCTGGTACCGCAACTGTGGACAAGTATCCATCACAGCCAAGATTGACCGCAAGGGCTACACTCCAGGTGAGGAAAACCAAGTATTTGTTCGATTTTTCAAGACGCGTAGTCAAGACAAGCTGACTACAACTATTTCAGTAATACAGTAACTACAAATGAACAACATGATAACTTCAGAATAGTTACTGTGTAAATAACCGGTACTACAAATGTAACGACATGATAACATGCATTCACATCTCCATTTTAGTATTAGCATGTTTGTATTGCTACTTAGCCGTGTACAGTATCAAACTGAATGGCACTAGGTATGACGCTTTTTAAACAGAGGACAAATCAAACAATGAATTGGTGCAGATTAATCGATTATCAAATTAAATGCTGATTAATTCATTAATCACTGATGATCTATGAATTGACTAATTGCTTGCAGCTCTAGCTTAACCCTATTTAGTACTAAAACATTTGCACTGATTTCTGAAGCCAAGCAATATTCTGTACAAATGATATCTAAATACAATCTCTACTTTCCATGAAAACATGGAAAAAAATGTCTTTGCTAATAAATATATATGGCTTCTATAGATGGCACTTGGAGGGTTAAACATAAACTTGGAGCGGTTTCAGGTGTGTCTGACAAATGATGACGGCAAAGGATTATATTCCCAAATATTTCTTGTTGTGCAATAAGAATGCCTGCGGAACGTCATTCAGTTCACGGGTCTGTAATCTTGCGTAACTTTTTAATAGTGTTATATCATATCACACCCTAACAGAAATAGCACGCTGTAAATTCTCGCCGCATTCATCGCATGCTCATGGACCCCACTAAGTAGGGTTATATGAATTCCGCCTAAAAATCTAATATTAATTTTTGTCTCTGAAATCAATTTTTTTTCTAAGTTTTTGATAACGCCTTTTCAAAGAAAGAATAACCTCATCAGTCAAACATTTTTTTAGATATAAAACATATTTTAGAATCTAATAAGCTAATACTACAATGGAAATGTTTTGCAATCTGCAAAATTGTAGATTGAGGCGGGGTGCGCGGTGGCCGAGCAAGTAGAGAGCGCGTCCCCCAGACCATGGGTCGAGCAGTGCTGCAGGTTCAATACCCCTGCCCTGCTTTTCTGCAATGTCTCCCCCAGACTCTTCATCCCAGTTTCCGATTTAATCCTGTCGCTATTTCTCTCAATAAAGAATGAAAAAAATGGTGCTTGCGCCCCAAAAATAGCTTTAAAAAAACCTAGATTGAATTGTCTGCATTAGGGATATGGAACAAATTGATTTGTTTTTTTCTAGGTTGTTGCGTGCCCAATAGTGAAATGAGATCTTTTTACTTCATTCCTAAAAGGGGCAGAGTTGAAAAAGATATGACGTAGATAAAAGTGCTACAATTTAATTTTTTTTAAGGCAGAATCGTACAGCCCTAGTATGCATAGCTAACTTTGTCGCTAACCTTTTCCAGGTGAAGTCATCCCCGTGTTTGCCGAGTTTGACAACTCGACATCACGCTCGGTGGTTCCCAAAGCCTTCATCACCCAGACCCAGACCTTCATTGCGCGCGGCACCATGAAGCAGAAGCGCGCCGTGGTGGCGACGCTGAGCGGCGACGTGGTCGGGGCTCGTCACCGCGTTGCCTGGCATGGCCGTGCCCTCAAGATCCCACCAGTGGGCCCGTCCATCTTACAGTGCCGCATCATCCGCGTGGAGTACACACTGCGGGTGGGTCCCTCTGCTACATCACAAAGCATATACCACCACAAAGTCCACCACAAAGTGATTCAAAAGATTGTCTTCCATTTTAGTTTTTCTTTTAACGGCAAAAATAAGGCAAGGTGCTTATTACTTGAGATACTGATACTGTGACCGGCCAGTGTATTGCTAAAATTGATTTAATTATGATTTGGTATGACTGAAAAGTAACTGGGGAGTTTTATCACGTTATATGGAAATGACGCCCATGTCACCAATACCTTTCTATCTATTTTGAGCGGTGTTGACCCCGCCGCCATTTTCCCCCAGGAGCAACTGACCCTAGCGACTTTCTATTACTTGTCCCCTAATACTGTCGGCCTTTGCCGTCTGCAGGTGTGCGTGGACGTCCCCGGCACCTCCAAGCTGTGTCTAGAGCTCCCCCTCGTGATGGGGACCATACCACTGCATCCATTCGGTAGCCGCACCTCCTCCGTCAGCTCCCAGTACTCTGTCAACGTCGACTGGCTGCGCATGGCTATCCCCGAACAACCTGAGCGTAAGCACCTTTTATTCTTCTTACATATTGCTACTCGTTCCTTCACTTGTTTCTTCAATCACTTTAGTCACATGGGTCTGAAATGTCTTAAAAGGTTTTAGGGCATATTCAAACCTGCGCGTTTATCCCTCCTCGATTTAACCAAGCTTGAACTTGCTTCCCAGTTATCCCGTTGGGTGTGAATGCACCATGCGAGTCGTAGCGCGCTAAAGCATCCGAGTTAAGCCCTCTGTGGCCAGACTTGGTTTACTGGTGAGCCAGAATCAACGCATCGTCCACGCAGCGCACATCGCTAGACGCTTGCAATGGGTCTGGGAAAATCAGGCAAGCTGTTGGTACGGATTAAATGGGCCAATCAGCGCCAACACGGGGGGAGTTTGTATGGGCTACGCAAGACGTCGGCGGAGTTTGTACGGGCTATGTGCGACATGGGCGGAGTTTGGTTGTCACGCCTCCACGTCGTTTGTCCGACCTACTGCGCTTGACTGGATAACACGATTTGATTGACATGTTTTTTTTAAAACGTTTTTGTGCGTTGGTTCTGGCTCACCCGGCTTCCTTCTCTAACTTTGTTCTGGATCCCCGCAGCGCCTCCAGACTACAGCGCCGTGGTGGAGGAGCAAGAGCACCAGGAAACAAACCAGTGTTCTACAGCCCCTGCACCCGAGCCGCAGAGTGACGAAGCGGGCGACGAATTGGACGACGAGTTGTGCGACGAGCTGGCCGGACTCCAAGCCTTCCTCCAGGAGTTTCGCTTCCGGCCGCCTCCTGTCTACAGCGTGGTGAGTAGAGATGCGGCAGGCAGGGAGATGGGATGCAGAATTTATTCCTACTTCTACTTTATTTGGACAATTTCTGTGTCATGGAGTAGCGGGGCACACTAGAAACCTTTCAAGAAATCTGGGTACATTTGCCATATCTGGTCTCTTTTTATCTGCCATGAATGGATCAGTCCTATAATAATTAGCTATTTTTCCAGAATTATTTAGTTTTCCATCTGCTAGTTTCTACATAACGTCACACACAGATAAATGTTACTCTTAGTCGTACAGTCAGGGGAGTAACACAATAATAGTGATAATAATCGTAACAATAAGCAACAATAAATTAATATCGGTAACTATCGGCAGGGGAAAAAAAACAACTTCCAAATTGATGCACAAACAAAATTCCTTACATTTCAGCGCAGCTTGCGTTGCCTTCACCACAGCTCTGGGAGTGTCTACAGCCGCCTCCCCCGCTAGGAGTTTGTTTGTTTTACAAGCCGCGATGACGACATCGCACAAACACGGCAACACAGTAAAGTGCCCAAAGCATCACACACGTGGTCCTTGTTGCTCCCTGCAAACACGCAAACGTGCAAAAGTTTGTATAAATTCCATGCCTCTGATTCCAATCAAGTGTTCACATTTAATTAACTCTAAATCTGCATCTAATTGAAATCTATTCAAGGCCTTCAAAAACTAGCCTATGTTCAGAGATCCTCAACTTTATATAATGTTTAGATAATATTTGTATAGAAGGAGTTCCAACAAACTTCATTCTGTCATCCTCCTTTTACACTGATCTTGTCAATGAAGTGGGAAAATGGCGTTTGCGTCGAAAAAAATAACTGAAAAAAAAAAAAATGTTGTCCTAACCACTTCTTTTGTTGTCGTCTCCAGGTGGATCCGAACCCGCCGGCTCTCCTGATGAGGCCTCGCTGCATGACGTGTTGAACCTGCGGCCCCTCCCCATGAGGACTCATTGGAACCCCAAAACCTTGGATTACTTCTTTCAAGTATAAATGGCTGCCAACGGCGCCTGCTCCCAACGCCTCCCCAGGAAGAGAAGGGACTCGGCCCGGGGCGACTCAGAGACTGAGCGACAGGTCACCTCTACTACCCTGAAGTGATTCAGTAACACTGACACTCTCCCCTCACCACCAACAAGCCATTTGATTTCTTGTTTAGCTTTGGATGTTGTTGGAAAACGACGCAGAGAAATAACGAGGAGTCGGAGAATGTGACAGTTGAGGAGTACGTGCAATGTTGAGGCAGCCGAGCTGCTTGGCAGCATTTGACTGTAGCCGCAGACGAAGAACTGTTGCCGAACCAACGTGCCGCTTCTTCTGAGCTCTCTCTACTACGCGTAACAACGGCAATGTGCCAAGTCAAAACCGACCGAACGCGACAAGAAGGGAAGCAATTTCTACGAGTATGTATTAGTTTGTAAAGCAAGTACTTTACACATTGCGTCCCATACTCAAGATCAAGTTCAAGAACTCTTGCGGACGTGAACTGTTGCCGAACCAACGTGCCGCTTCCTGTGAGCTCTCTCTACTACTCGTAACAACGCAGATAGTGCGGCAAGAAGGGATGCAACTCAAACGAGTATGTATTAGTTTACATTGCAAGTCATTTAGACATTGTGTCCTATTCAAGAACTTTTGCTGACTATGGTTTTACAGTGGAGGCTTGTGAGAGCAAAGAGCATTTTTTTTGAGTTTGGTGATATGTTTGTACCACCTTTTTAGTAGGAAAGCGGGTGTCAAAAGAGCATAACCTCGCTAGCAAACCAAGCACTCAGGTTAACTGTGTGGCTAGAATGCAGGCTAGTAGCTAGCATGGAGCACCAGAGAGGCTAGCTACTAGGCCTAGCCGTTGTGCTCACAGTTAATGAAGAGCACCAAGAGACTACAACATGGCTAGCACGGTACACACCAGTGATATTATTGAATATCTACGCAGCCATTTACTAAGCTAAATGAGCCAGCTAGCGACTGACCTAGCAGTTAGCATAGAGCATCATGGCTAACGATCAAGCACCGGTGGGTGCGAAGCGGAGCTACCCCGACACCTCTCAGAAGGACTTTACTAGTAAAGGCCCCCTCTCGAAGCTGTGTGTGTGTGTGTCTGTATGGATGTGTGTTTTTGTCTGTGACGGCGTGTGTGACGACCATTCCATTTAGCAAGCTCAGCAGAAATGTTGTGTTTCTGCCTTTTAAGCTCGAATGAATTGTGGGCCCAAAACATGATTTAGAGTTGCCAAATGAGATAAGGTGATATATGGTGTCTGAGATGGTGCGGAGTGCTGCTTTTCACAGTAGGATGAATACATTATTTCAGGGATTGGGCTAAATGCACACAGGTCAAGAGTGAAATCCAAATTTTACTTTGCACCTCCACGTCGCCGTGACAACCAGCGATTTGTTATTTGCTCGCTGACAGAAGCGGACGCTATGTCATTTTCGTTTCATTTTCTTCCTGTGTGGACCTAGCCCAAAGCTTTGTGTGGAGCAACGCAACAGCATTTGCCCCATGCTTTGAGCTACGTGGCAATTGTGGATTGCACGTATTGATTGAAAACGTTACACCGACCACCAGTACGGGACAGTACCGTATACTATGGGACAATCCCGTATTCCACGGGACAGCTTCAGTTTGAATAGATCCTGAAGCACAGGCTTGAAGCCAAGCTTAATGCTGGCTTAATGAAACCGCTGCGTGGTGGTGTAACTAGTGGAGTGTAGGAGTAGCCTTCAGGGTTCATTGCACCACTGTTTGGTTGCACAACTTTTTATTTCTTTTTTTTTTACACTGAATGTATTTTATATAATCACCTTCTATTATACACTGTTGCCTTGTTATTACACAATTTTTGTGCCTTTTTGTAACGTTTTATAATAAAACAAAATCAACCTCAAGATTGTTCCGGGAGTGTTTATGCATGTGAATCCAGTGATAGATATTGTAGAGTCCCTTGATAATAGTGTCTGCTCAGAATCTCTTCTGTGGACACGATCACGATCGGTCATACTGCAAGCTGAGGCTCTCACTCGCAAGTCAAATCAAATCAAACTTGATCTATATAGCACTTTTCATGCAGAGCAATTCAAAGTGCTTTACAGCAACATATAAAGGCAAAACAATGAGAAATAAAAGGAAGGGAATACTTGATCCCAACCTTCCCAACTCATACAAACAACCATACCCACATACAAATACAAGAGCACACACACACACAGGCAATGGATTTGTCATTAAAATCATAGACATGGCTTGGGACCGAGCATATACAGCAAGAGGAAATGCTGGAGTACTAATGACAAAAAGATTTTAGTATAAGAAAATAAATAAGTAAATAAAGAACTAATAACAATATAAATATTTACCGGTATAGTAATACAATTATACAAGTGGTAATAATAAATATATACATAATAAAACAAACTAAAAAGCTGTAAATACATAGATAGTTAATATAATAAATAGACGTGGTGACTAAGTGCCAGGGTACTCAGTTAAAAGCTAGGTTAAATAAATGTGTCTTAAGTTTCCTCATAAAAAAATAATACACAACTGTGCATCTCCTTGTTAAAAAACAACGTGCATCCACATTTGTTTATAGGGTGTGATTGCCGATGGTCTTAAGATTGATATTGCGCAACTTTCGGGGACCCCCC